>OOFE01008574.1:27410-39198 GCA_900323365.1 Monocentris japonica | reverse complement strand
GTCTGTCCTCCCTCTTGGCCACTCCGGCTCCAAGCCCTCACCAGCCTGACCATGACATTTATATTTGTGCACACACACACACACACACACACACACACACACACACACACACACACACACACACACACACACACACACACACACACACACACACACACACACACCCTGCAGGGTGTCAAGTTCAGTTCGTCTTATCAGTGTGTTTTGACTGAAGTTGAACTAAACTGAAGGCTCTCTTCCTCTTCCTCCTCTTCCTCCTCCCTGCTGACCCTAGAACAGCCAGACAGGGGGTCAGAGGTCAGGGGTCAGAGGTCTGCAGCGCCTTTGTCTTTTTAAAGAGTCTTTTCACCTCAGCATCATCTCAGCATGGATCACATTGTCTGATTCTAATATCAGTCAGACAGAAACGATATTCCACTTCGATCTGATTTTTATTATATAGAAAATAAATCAAAGAGTAAAACAAAAACAGGACACAATTCATTGAAATCTGAATTGAGGGTTCGTTGTGAGGTTTGGTGAATGGACGCTCTGATGAAGACTCTCAGCTGCTCTCTCATCCTGATGAAAGCTGCTCAACTATAAAGCCGCCGCCCACCGCCAGCCCACGACAACACTGGAACCTCTCTGCTGCCACACTGAGAGCTCTGTTGGCCCTTCGTCTGCTGTTCCCTCAGATCCTTCAGACGGAGAGCAACGCCTTGGGGAGGAAGCTTGACCTCAGCCAGGCTTAACCCGGGTCAACACTGGCTGATGAAGTCAAAATAAAAGCTCTAAAGTACTTCCTGCTGGTACCCAGCAGAGGAAGTACTGAGGACTGAAATACTCCATAAAACACTTTAACACTCACAGGACTTGTCTGTCTGTCTCTCTCTCTGTCTCTCTCTCTGTCTCTCTCTCTGTCTCTCTCTCTGTCTCTCTCTCTGTCTCTCTCTCTGTCTCCCCCTCTCTCAACACTTGTGTTTTCTATGTCCTTCTGTTGACACACAGATCTGGATATGAAATGTGTTTGTGTGTCTAATCCTAAACCCTGTGAACTGGCTGGGCTCATAGGGCAAAAACACCCACTGTTTGTGTGTGTGTGTGTGTGTGTGTGTGTGCGTGTGTCGCGCACTTGGGGGTGGGGGATGGGTTCTTACAAATGAAAGGCAGACTAAAAACAAAAGCCATTATCATCCATTACTATCCATTAGCTTTCCCAACACACACTAAGTGAAACAATCCCATGTATTGATGGAAAAATAAATCAGAGACAGAGACAAATGAAATCAGTGGCACATGTGGGAGCTAAGCATACTAATAAGGAAGAGAGAGAGACACGGAGAGAGAAATGTATAGTAAAGAGAAAGAAAGGGAGGTAGAGAAAGAGTAAGACAAAGAGAAAGAGCTCTCATCCTCCTTCAATTTCATTCTCCCATTCATCCTTTGACCGCTTGGCTTGAAAAGGCATGGTAACTATTCAGCAGAGTGTAGTGAGACATGACTGACACGCACACGCACACACACAGTGTTGCTGCTCTGCTGTGTTCTGGTGTTCTCTGGCTTGGTCTATGTGATAGGGATGGGAGGGGGGTGTCAGCATCATAACAAATAACAAATGCTGTTTACTTTTAGTGAAACAAATTCAGACAGAGCAGCAATGTGCAACTGTGGACAGAACAGAGCTCTGGTCTGGCCAGAAGCACAACACTGTATAATAGGCCTAGTTCTATTCTGGTATACCAACAGTAAACTGGGAAATCAAGTATCATTGCTTACTAAGAACTAGACTGTTTCTGTCCACCCTGGAGGCTACTGAATGTTAGCTGAAGCAAAAAACAAAAGGGCTTATTACATAATCAATGGTTAAAGATGTCACATGGGCAGAAGCAATACGATTAAGCTTGCCATAACAAAAATAATTAGATAAGATGAAACTTTAATGATCCCTGTGGGGAAATTGGACCATTGTAGCAGCAACTAGTAACAGGATACAGGCAAGAAAAATGGTGTATAAATAAAAATAAAGCAATTGGGTTTTATATACGCTGCCAACAATTCTAACACTCAAACATATTAAGTTGAAATGTATGAATGAAAATGTGCAAAATGTACGGATTCCAGCATTAACATGATGTGCAAAATATCAGCAGTAATATCAGTAGCAGCAGAACGTACTGAGTTTGAACGACAATATGTGATTTTATAATAAAAATTATAAAATATCACTACACAATATATAACAATAGGAGAAATATGAGAAAAGATAGTCTTTAGGCTGGATAAAGATCTAATAGTTTAGAGCTTTAATTTAATTCATTCCTATTGGTCAGTTTGATTTGGAAAGTACATAACTGAAGGTAAGAAGAGAATATACCATCTCCTAGAGTCACACAGATGATGGTTGGGAGCACCACTAGAGTTAGGCCTATACGTGGTTGTAACGCAATACAATAGGCTGCTAGTAGGGCTACTTTGTAAACCAACCTAAAATGCAGCCTGTTAGGGAAGTAGCCAGCTACTGTCTTTCTCTCCCTACTGGGTTCAAGTGAGGACTGTGAAGGTGGAGGAGAGAGAGACTGAGCCGAGTCTAGCTGGCTGGCATTTTAATTGGGTTCTCACGTTTCAGTGTTGCTGAGGCACTCGTTTGTGCTGCTGTCTGACCTCAGATTAAAACAATAAAAAGAAAAGAAAGAAATAGAGGATGAGGCTGGGGCAAGAGGAGCCAATTCTGGTGACATCATCACCCTCCTAGGATGCAGAGACCCAACATGTCAGCTCTCTGACAAACATAAGTAAACTGGAGGTGACTTAATTAGTGTGGACAGGCCTTTTTAATCATACAATAATACATGCACCATTCAGTGACTCAAACCCTATATTTGGAGATATATTTGGATTGAAGCTGTCAGTAGCCAATATTTTCAACTGATATTCTATTTCTTATAGGTTTGACCATTTCCATGACAAATAAAATAACTGTTGTGGAAAAGCTGCTCAAACAGCCTTTAGACCATCATTTCAGAGCTGGTGACACCGATATCCCAGTTTTAATAAAAGGACAATATTAGTCCCAAATATCTATCCCTATCATATACACAAGTGAACACAGATACACAAGGTGTGTGTGTGGTTGCAGATAACTTCTAACTCCCCCAGTTAAACAGATGTGAGCTTGACTGATGTAATTTTCCATCCAATACAACAAAAACTACATTTCAAATGTAGAACTGGGAGAAAGAGTTTGTTAAAGAAGCAGAACAGGTGACTCTGCTCAAACATGCAAGCCTTCCAACCAGTAGGGTCACAAAAACCAGCACTAAACTCGCGGCACAAACTCAACTCCAGCTACCAGTCAACTGAAATCTGGCCTGAAAATGATAACAAAAGGCTTCATGCAGTCTCACTGACAAACAAAGATATGGCACATGTTTAGAATAGCTCTTTTATCACAGTATCTAAATAAAAGCTATTTGCGGCTGTGTCTAGAACTGGGACTAAGACGTACACCAGATCTAAAACCAGAGCAAGAAGTAACATTCTCTAAACTAACACTGGTACAAAACAGTCCACTGAAGAGACACTGATGAAGGAAATAGTACAGCAACACAATGGCAGGATTAGCAGAGCTAGAACAAATAATGAACAACACTGTTCAGTCTGGTTGCATCTGGTCCAGTCTGATCTGCTCCCAGTTGTGGTCTCAACCAGCTTCAGTGGACCTCACCGGATTGGGTGTCCTCTGTGCTGTGAATTTTGGGGATCTGGTTGATCTCCACACAATGAGCAACAAGCCCAGCACCCACTGGCTGCCTGCACTGCCAGGGGGATTACATTCAAAACAGAGCCAGCAGCAGAGACAGCCATCACTCTGCCAGCCGGCCTACATTCCCCTGAGACCACAACCACGACCACCCACGCCCACCCATGAGGTTGGCTAAAACACCACACAAAGTTTGTTCTGCAACATATACTTGAACTATACTCAGAAATGGTTTAGTGTATCAAGATTTTTCTCCTTCAAAAGGCCGCTAATATCATACAGACAAAAGAACACAGGGTGCTCACACCTCGCAGCAGATAAGACTCACTGCAAGGTTTTCAAAAGTTAAGAAGTGTGACACACAATACGGAACTTACCAGTCCAAAAGATAATTTTCGTCTTCTTTTGTTGCATTATGCCTTCTGATCGCTGAAATATTTTCTTTTTTGGTGACTTAAGCTGATGAGGTTTGATTGTCCAAACGTACAGGTCTTTTGACTGTTCAGCAATGTCGAGTCGACAATACAGTAACACCAACTCCTCCAAGTTTTCCACACTCTCCTCCACCCAGTCGATCCTTCTGCATTGGCTGCAACGGCTATGCCCCTCAAGTCATACGTAGATGCATAATTGCATACAGTCATTTAGCAGACGCTTTTATCCAAAGCGAATTACAATAAGTGCATTCAACGTAGGTAAGCAAGAGAACTACTAGTCACAACAAAAGTGCATCTCCTCCCCAAACAAGCATCCAAGAGCATAACTAGTGCTAAAGTAAAAGTGCAATAAGTTATCCATCTATCCACTTTTATTTGTTTAAAAAGCCTGCGGCAAAAGATGGGCAACGACTCTGCTGTCCTGACATCAATGGGGAGTTCATTCCATCACTGTGGGGCCAGGACAGAAAAGGGCCTCGGAGCGATGGGGCAACCAGACACCTCGAGCCTCGTGGCTCGTGGTCAGGCGGGGGTGTCGGGCTTGACCATGGCCTGGAGGTAGGAAGGAGCTGTTCCTTTCACTGCCCTGTAGGCTAGCACCAGAGTCTGTGCGTACCTCTGCGTAATCCTGTGTGTGCCTCATTTTTGGCAGGAACGGCGGACCCAGCCGGCAGCAAGGGAACTATATGGTATAGAGGTATATAGAGAAGCGCTTACTTAATGCAAATACATTAAATGGCTAATTCCTGGAATGCATTGAACATCATAGATTCATGTATAACAGTGTAGGAGTATCCATCTTTAATATTAACCTCTGTTTCTATCCTGAAGCTAAGCCCCAACCCTCCACTGGCCCTGGAGAAGTACAAGAACACACGCACTCTGATTACACAAAGCCACATGACATATGCTGACATACAAAGAAACATGCATGTGGAAACCCACAGTGCATACGACTGCAGCACAAGACCTGCTGTCAGATGAGATGTGTTTTGCTAAGACTAAGAAGCAGCTGGCCCCTGACTTATGAGTCTGATATACAGTTTAGGGTCTTTTAGGTCATTAGCTCCATCCATAGGGGTAATGTCAGTGTCTGTCTATACTATACACACACCAACCCCATTTTCTAATTACACCCCTTCTCCATTAATGGCCTTTAAACCCCAGCAGTCAATCACCAGAAGCATGTCCATCCACACGCACCCTTCCTTGAATATATTCCATTAATGACTTCTCAGTGCAGATACAGCAAATACACAAGTGACTTGACACACATCTCACTCACGTCTCACGTGCACACACACGCACACACACACACTCTATAGAGGCCCTGCCAGTTTACAGCCCTGCTTGAGGCGAGGGCAGGGTCATCCCACATATGAAGACAACATGGCGACAGGAACCACAGAGCAGACCAGAGGAGCTGTACAACCACTGATATGGCACACTGCCGGTCAACCAGAGCGTGCTCGTAAATGCATTCCTAACACACAATGAAAGAATCAGCTATTATGAGAGGCACTGGCAATTAGTACACAAAGGCAAAAAGCCCCAATGTATTAGCATTGCCTGCACTATAAAGTGAATTTAAACTCTAGCCTACATGGACAAAAATGTCAAACCCCGGATAGGTCATCAGCAGTTGGCCTTTTTTGTTTGCATGCCTTGATCACTCACTAAAAGTAGGCATTTCTAGGATGTGCATACACTGCACACATGTTTGTTCTCCTTCCTCAAACACTTTCTTCACAAACCTGTAGACCTGTGTTAACTAAGGAGAATAAACAACTGCACAACCTGGTAGCAGTCAGATAAAAAAGGAAAAATGGGCTAACAGTTAGCTTACTGTGTCACTTTCTTCACCAACACCCCAAAAGTAAAAATAGTCACTTGGATACACATATTGGATGAGATATCACATGGGCCAATTTAAGTATTAGAAATCTTTGCAGGAAAAAGCAAGTTAGTGTTGGGCCTGTTCTACTAGCTAAGCTTATTGGAAATTAATCCAAATGACAGAGCTAAGTGTGCAGAAAACGTCCATTGTGCCGAGTGAGTGCAGAGGAAAGGTTTGCAAGCAAATATACCAGCAGCCATATAGGATGAAAACACAATCCAACAAAACAGTCAGCCATAATATGCCCTCCAACATTAACTGGTTCAGGTGATGTAGCCTATCATTAAAATTTTGCAGTTGTTTGAAACCCTGATAACCTGATAAAAATGCAGGATAATTGCTAGGATAAAATAGGATAAGTAATCCTGCAATTCTCTTGTTGCTTGACCATTGATCAGCATTGCCCTTTTCAGAGGTCAGCTTAAGCCTTTTTGGAGATCACATCACATCACCCTAGAGAGCATGAGGATTTCGCCACAGTCAAACAGCAGCAGCTCGCCAGCCAGGTGAGCACAAATAAATGTATGCTATGGATTCATTTGTTCATGTAATTGTTTCAAAACAGGCCAATAGTCGGCAGCCTAAGAATGACTGTAAATTGAGAAGTACTCACTACCAGGCCACTTAAAGTACTCACTACTCCTATCGGTTCTGAAAAATTGGTATCAGTGCATCTCTTTCTATTCTGCCAGGTAGTTTTCATTCTAGCTGTCTAATCAGGGGCTGATTTAGACCTGGAACATTAGGTGAATACAATTAACTACCTGGTGGGATAGAAAGCCAGCAGTACTCTGGAACCTGAGGACCTGATTTGAGGACCACTGCTCTAAAGGCTATGTTCATAAGGACATGCTGGACATAGACAGCTACCATCAGAGACAACAGTCATTACATAATCTATCTAACATACCTCAACTGAGCAGACTAATGCCTTTAGGCAAGACATTTTTAATCCAGGTTGCTATACATTTCGCCAACATTTTTACATAATGTGATTGCTCTCCAATTTTTTAATGAAAACGTGTCTTAAGTACAATGCACATTTGTTTCAATAATCCTTACAGAGGTGACCTGACTAGAACTTAAAACCTTTAAACCTGGTAATTTTATGTGTGCTTGTTGTCTCCATTCTGTCCGCATTGTGATTGGATCTCATTTTTTGCACGCCCTATGCAAAGCAGGCGAGTAGGTGGAGAGGTAGCACTGTAAACAAAAACAAATATGGTGGGTCTAGGGTCAGTAGACATGCTACCATAACGCCTGTATTTACTTTTCATTTGAGGAGGAAAACTGTTATAGGAGGCTGCAGAAACGATGATAGGTTGTTTTAGCTGCAGTAGTGTTTGCAGCTGCTGTAAACGCTACTACTGTGACTCCCTCACTACGAATGAGGGAAAGACTGGAGAGAGTGAATCGTGCTAAGTCTGATGTGAAGCCGAGTGGATGGCAACTTTCAGAATGAGTCATGACATTTCTACCCAGTGGGTAGTATGTTTTCACAAATGCAAACACACTGTATGGATTGCATTTACACCTAGCTGACTCTAGACGAGACCCGATGGCAATGCAAGCCAGACCACAGATCCAATCACAAAACTGAGTGCGTGCGTTTACAAGAGCACTTTTCCTTATCCAGATACAGATCACATTTAAATGCCAGGTGGAAATGGGGTTGAAAATGCTGGTCAAGTGTAATTATGATCAATTGCCACTGACACTCTTTTTAATAAATTTTTACACAGCATTTAGTTTAAACATTACACAACACAGCCTGCAGGAACCAATGAAATGGCAATAAGCATCTGACTCATGGATAGCTGTAACATTAATTTAAACTAAGGTTCACTTGCTTCCACTAATTTGTTATCGTGGTAACAAAGATGTTACTTTTTGTTTGTTTTACAAAGTGAGCTTTCGCTTTTAGTTATGTTATGACTAACAGAAAGCCGCTCATTGTTGCCTATTTTTTGCCAACTATAAATTAAATTTCAGGTTTTCAGTCAAAGTCAAACAACCACTCCACACCACCAACCACTTGATTAAATATTTACACTGCACATAATGCTTTCCTTATTTCTGCCAACTAGTTCCTTATTTTCCTTATTTGCACTGGCAATTATGCATCATGCACATTACAAAGAAGATTTACCAGGTCTGAATGGGCATTTTTACTACGTGGAAAGGTTGGTCATAGCAGGAAGAAACTACCTCCATTTAACTGGCTTGTTGTCTTTAGGCAGATTTTAAAGCCCGATTAGAACCTGTTTCTTGGTGTGAGAGCTCTGTGTTAAATTGACTACAGAAGGTGATCAATCCTTCCTAATGAGTGGTATATGTTTCCCTTATTAAATGGGAATTTAAGTGCCCATGCTTTGTTTTTTGTTAATAAAAGGTCTGCTTCTTCTATGAAATTGCACGGAAATGACAGTAACGCCAATGTACGCCCCTAGCAACCGGGCTGTCTAGTAGAGGACATATCGTCAAAATACATTATGAAAGTTGTTTTATGCCCTCAAAATCCAAATTTTCTGTTTTGGCGGCTGCCAAAAAAATATCTATGCAATCTAATATTTTTCAGGGTTTTTCCCCCTGAAAAATAAAGCTGTATCAATTGTTAAACAAAATTTAGGAAACTGTCAAGGACAATCTCTATTCATTCAAATTCACTCATTTTATCACAATGGCCATCCTTGAAAACCAAAGCAGAGTTGGTCCCAGAATTGGCCTGCATTTACCTGACAGGGCTGAAAAACTAATTTCATCTTTCACACACAGCCTAATATTATTATACTAGGTATTGGTACATCACAACTTTACAAATTGGAATAAATTTATATTAGTGCTCTAGTTAAATAAATGAGGCTTAGCTCCCAAGAATAATTTCATTTCTAAAATGAGGCATAGCTTATAGTATAGTGTACTAGTTTGTGTTTTATAATGACAGTTCTATGCTGTCATGCACTGAGTCCAAAATTGATTGGAAAATCAACTTGAAAACTTGAAATGACAGGCACAGGAGGCAAACACATACACAACTTCCGTTTCTCCAAAAATATCCAGAAGCAAAATATCTGCATCACACCTGTGATTATAGTTTTCCTGCCTTAAAATGGCTGTTTGGTGAGGCCCCTGTCACAAGATGAATTATCTACATATTAGTGGTTTCATTACCGCTACTTACATAGGAAAAGACCAGTACAACTAACCTGTGTGTCTGTCTGCCTTTGGGTTTATTTACTGGTCTTAGTGCTTCACTGATCAAGAACGGGAGGGATAGGTTTGATAGCCAGCCCTAGTCCCAGCCATCCATTAGTAGGGAGCTATGGCTTTCAGCCGGCTCTGTTAAACACTAGCACCCCTCTGACAGCAGGTAAACCACAGGGGTGAGCCCTGAGGGTAATTCACCAAGACAATCTTCTCATTTGCGTCAAAGGCTTTGGTTTCACTCAAATACTGCGTGTTATCATCAAAGACAATAATCCACCTGATCCCCCATAGATTATACATTCCTCAGATCCGGCCGTCATGTGATAGCAGTGGTCATCCTTCAGCCTCCATCTAAGTAGCCGTTAAAGACAGGCAGACCTAATATCTTCATTGAAACAAAACTAGCATCACTGGATCAGGTAGCTTGCCAACAGTTATGTTCTACACTCTAACGAATGAAAGCCAGTCCAGTTATCAAAAAGGACAATATATATTGGTTTCTCCTCCTCACCAGTTCACCAGTTTAACATGAAATGAGGTATGCTCAACATATTGTAAGATAAGGCTATTCTAACAATTTCAGCAGTCAGGTAAAAACAGCTTAGGTTTATGAGTGACTGAAATGCTAGCCACTTTCTGCTGCTGCAAAGGTGATTAAAATTCCCCAGTAACCTCAAAATCAGTACTTAAAACTTATTAAAGGGAGGACATGCCGTGGGATTTTCCTCTGGTTCACAGTATTAACCACTAGCCTAGGGCAGGGGGACAGAGAGAGAAAGACCACTTAATAAATCAATAAGCTTTCAAGCAAGGAAGGCAAGGAAGAAGTACTGCTGTGCAATACTTTTCATGTCAAGAAGGAAACTGTCAACTCTTCCTCATGAGTTCATCCAAAACTAGAGGGAGTAATTCTTCACCTTGCTTCATAAGGCAAACTGTAAAAAAAAATCTTGGGTGTCATGTTTTTTGAGATGAGATACAGTTTATTCCATTGCTATTGCTGCTACACCCAACTGCCTCATTCTGTCTCTCATTAAACGTCCATACAAACTAAACCCTGTTTCCTGCTTTGCAACAACAAATGTGCTGAGAGTGTGTATAGCAAGCTGTGTACCCAGCAGAAATTGTGCCCTGTAAAGCAGGCAGTGGGGGTTCAGGCAGGCAGGGATGCAGTCTGCTAGGCTAAATGCAGAGTCACTGCAGCCTCTTGATAAAGACGAGAGATGTCACATCCAGCTGAGCCCTGCACTGTCCCACTGACAGAGGACAGACAGACTGGGTCAGCCTGGCCACTGTCTGCTAGCTAGTTGGGATAACAATAACACACACTTTTCTTCCCTCACAGCTGCCACAGCAACCAGTTGAATCATCCAGCCTCAAACAGAGTGTGGACCAACATCCACTTGGTAGGGAAACATCCCTCAGTAACATACTTTGATTCCTGACTTCTCCCCTACAAAATGCACTCACTTGGAAAGATCACTGTTTGTACTTTTGATTGCAATACAACAGTATACTACTCGGGAGGAAGGTAAACATGCAGATCTTTTACATGTGTGAAAACGCATCAAGACTAAAGCTTTTGGTATTTCAGAACAGGTAGAATACTATAAAGATGTCACTCAAGATATTACAATGAAGACAAGGGTAAACCCCCTCTATTGTAAGGAAACAGTGTTTGAGGATCATTGCATACAGTGTCTCTCTCACACTCTCTCTCACTCTCTCACTCTCTCTCTCACACACACACACACGTCAAATAATCAACCAAATTATTTAACACAGATAAAAAAGTTAAGAAAATGATATCTCTCACCCATCCTCCTCTCCATCTACAGACTTGAGGAGCCCAGCTGAGGTGGTTAAGGCACTGGTGGCAGCGGCGGCGTTACCCTCAGCTCCCTGACCCTGGCCAGTGCTGGACCCTGAGCCAACCTCCCCTCCGGACAGCTTGGGCAGCCCCAACAGAGCTGACTGGTGCTGAAGGAGCAGCCGCTGGGCGTCCTCCAGCTGAGTGGTGGTGAAGGTGGGCAGACTAGCATACAGGGCACTAGCCTGGGCAGCGTGGGCCTGGGCACTGCTGAGGTCCTGGGACAAGCTGACACGTGGTGGCTGGATCTGGGGAACAGACTGGGCGGGCATCCCACCAGTATTCCCCCTATTGTGGACTTGGGGCTGGGCCTGGAGGTCACTCTGAGGGTTGGGAGGAGGCACACTTGATGCAGCCACTTGGGTAGGGTGGACTGTACTGGGCAGCTGGGTGCCAAGGCCCAGGTTTTGGGCTTGGGTTGGGAGTGACTGTGGCTGTTGGTGATCAAGAGGGACAGGGTGGCTCTGAGACTGCTGGCCGAGCCCTGCTACTCCCATCTGAGAGACCATAGTGGAGGTGGTGGCCTGGAGGGAGGAGGTGTGCTGGGGCTGTGTCTGAAGAAGTGACTGATGTTGCTGTGGGCCTCCAATCATCTGCAATGCTCCATTCCCTGGCCCAGAAGCAGCCAATCCAGC
>OOFE01008574.1:1230-27024 GCA_900323365.1 Monocentris japonica | reverse complement strand
CAGATGTGCATGGGTTAGACCCTGGGTGTGCATTTGAGGCTGGGTATGGGACACTGCCATACTTAGGCCAATAGGGAGGGGTGCTTGGAAGCCCTGAGGGGGGGAGGAATAATCCTGGGCCTGCTGAGGTACTAAGGGTCCCCCAGCCTCTCCACTGCCCACACTCTCTGTGTAATGGCTCAACGTGCTGACGGTACTACTCACAGAACTACTACTGGTGCTCTCCCTCTCTGAAGACCCAGCAAAGCTCTCAGGGACAAACTGACGCACGCTGGGACATGCGACTTCAGATGCAGAAGAACTGGGAGCAGAGGCCGGGGTCTCCTTATCATAGTATTCAGTGCATGTCCATCGGCCCTTCTTGAAGGGCTCAGAGCTGGAGTCCAGCTTCACCACCCTGAAGCGAGAGCTGGTGGTAGCCGTTGCAGGGGCTGGAGCTGGGGCAGACTGGGGCAGAGTGGGGGGTACAGGGGCAGCGGCCATGGGTGGGACAGGGACACCCCCAGGCTGAGACAAAGTAGATCCAACTCTTCCCTGGGGCCCGCTGGAGAGTCCCATCAACCCAGAGGCACTGGCAGCAGTAGCAGCTGTAGTCATAGTGATGCTGGAGTTGATGGTTTGGTGTTGCTGGATCATGTTAACATTAGGATTGGTAATGAGGTTACCCCCAATTGCAACACCACCACCTCCACTCCCCCCACTGCTGCTTACCACACTGGGAGGGAAGCCACCACTGCCACTACTAGCACTGGTGCTGAACCCTCCCCTCACAGGCACATTGGCAGAGCTCAACATATTCACATTACTAACATTGCTGGTCTGGGGATTAACTATGCTAACGGTGGTGCCCGTGGCAGAGCTGTGCATTCCAGGGACAGATCCTGGGGCCACAGCCCCCACAGGCTGACCGACAATACTTGCAGGCCCAGCTGGGACAACATTTTCCTGGGGGACCCCCACATTAGAAGGCATTTTCTGGGTGACACAAGCTAAAGCTCCAGAAGTGAGAGCAGAGGGGGCACCACCAGGCCCAGAGGAGACAGCATGGACTTGATGATGATGTTGACGGTGGTGTAAAGTCCCATTCATCATGGTCCCTCCATGATGGGAAGCCTGGTTCAGGGAGTGGGGGTGTGAGGGCTGGTTGGGGGAGATAGCTCCAGGGGTGTCTGCCTCATGGAAGTTATTCAGTGTCTCCTCAGAGGAGCTTCTCTCTGCTCCAGCTATGTCGTTGGCTCGGGAGAGGGACACATCCAGGATTTCCGAAGACGACAGGTCTTCAGTGTGGGATTCATCCAGGTCATCATAGCTCTCTGTGTCCTCTGCAATACTGTTGTTGGTGCTCACAGATATCTGTGCTGGAGTCACACTAGTGATCTGGAAGCCACTCTTCTTTTTCATCTGAGCTCCTGCCAACTGTCCAGGCTGGGCCTGGGAGTGCAGATTCAGGGTGTGGGGTGGAGGATGCTGTGGACCTGGGGAGGACGAAGGAGGTGGGGATTGAATCAATAGGGGGGATTGATAGTCATCGAGCGGGACGAGGCTATTATTGACCACCGAGTTTGCCGGTGTTGACAACGTGGAGCCACTCCCGCTGCCTGTGTTGCTACCCCTTCTAGGAAAGACTGCCGGCTGCGCCATCTTTCTAACACTGCCAGAGTCTCCTGCAGGGTCCGGATGATGCATTTTGAGAGAATCCGGGGGGTAGTTAGTCTCTGGCAGTATCCAATAACGTTGCAGTTCGTTAACGCCGCCGTTTTGACAAAGCTACAGTCAGCAGACAACACGACAATAAATATTTGAACCAAATATTTAATGGCTCTCCTCAGGTATAGAGCAAAGTCGTGCCAATATTTCAACCCCTACTCACACGGTAAATGCTCTCCGGTGACAGTTGGGAGAGCCAGAGGAAGCTAGTGGCCGCTTGCTAAGTAGCGAGCTAACGTCAGCTGATGAGCTTGCCAGTTGTAAGTTAGCTGGCTAACTGTGTTAGATGTTTGCACCTTTGTTAAACACAAACTAACATTTCGTGGTTGGTGTAATAAAATGCTATATTGGAATATTTGCTTGTTCTATTAGCAGAATCAATATGCAGTATAGATTAAATACTAGCCTGACAGAAAAGTAACGTCAGCTAGCTAGCTGCCACAATCTCCATCCCCGGCTAGCTAAACACAGACTATGGTGAGTCGCATTAGCTGTTGAATTTGCACAAAGGGAATAAAACGAAGCAAGCAACCATTAATCCGGTGCACGGTGATGCCAAAGAGTATGCGTTCACAGAACAGTCTCGGAAAAAAGCTTAATCCATTCCGTCAAGTCTTCGTTTTAGTCCAATCTTTGCTGTATCACTCCTCCCCAGCGTTATCCTATGTCGGTACGCCTCCTGCACCGCTGCTCTAGGTCTGTGACGAGACTGAGGGGAGGAGTGCTCGGTAATATGGCGACCGCGCATGGTCCCTACCGACTGGAGCAGCCAGACATAAAGCAGTCTGGGAGCAGCAGGGCGAGAGGCGAGAGACAGCGAAGCGACGAACACGAACTGGGTTTCGGAAAAGTTCCGGAAATTGCCGAGGGAAACGGTAGCCGAATTCCAGGGTTTCGGGAAATGTTCGGGAATTTACCAAGATAAGAGTAATTGTTTTCTATTAAACACAAGGAAATACACAAAACAAGACCAGGAACATTATTTAAAGAAATATTTAAAGAAATATACAGACCAACGGGTATGGGATGCTATATACATACACATTGGCACAAGGAGAAGTAAAAGAAAAACTTAAGTAATAAAATACAATTAAAGTATGCACGAAAAAGGAGCACTGGGTGGAAATAAATGTGTCACAAAGGATGGACATCAATTTTCATCACTTGTAGTTAAGAAGTTAAAATATATGCACAATACCAAGGAACAATTAGCAGCAATTACCTTAAGTGAGGGGGTTAATTAATTTAGACTTGCTTACTCCCAACCCTAATGCTTCATCAGTTTAAGGAAATACTACCTCCCTGTGAGCATGTGGGTGTGAAATGATAAAATGGCTAAATAATAATTGTTTCTAAATATACCCCATAGCCTGGCTAAATGATAATCTAAATTAAGTTGAAATGATTTTAGAATTGTGCTGCTATTTGGGGAAAAATGTGGTAGACCTATCTGACAAATTTATATGGCAAACGGTTTTATACGAACATATGCTGACCTAAAAATGAATGTTGTGGACTGAGAAAAACATCAACATCACAACAGTGTTTCTGAAACAAAGGTAGACAGAGAGGTGCTAGATCTCTCTGCAGACAGAATGGAGCAACCAGACACATGTGTTCACACTGAAGGATTATTCTACATGCAGGTACTGTTAGGGGCCTCTCTCTCTCGCTCTCTCTCTCTCATGTACTCTCTCATTTACTGTACTAACAAAGAAATTAGACACAAGAATGGTCAGGGAGAGAGAGAACATGTAAACATTTGTGGGTCTGTAATGTTGGCAGGTCAATGAACTCCCATGTTAAAATAGGAGAAGCCTGTGAATGTGCATCTCTATTTTCTGTGTTCTGGTGTTTTCTGTTCATCCCTGGACACCAGGACCCTGTTCTGTAAATGACTTATACTACAGCAAATTCTATTTCCTCTCCTTTCTTCTGCTCTGATGAAAACTATATAAGGAAACAAAAGCCAAACAATTGCTATTGCACATTTGGTGTATTTATGTCACAATTTCCAGACTAAGAGTGATGAGAGGAATAGAACAATAATAATCATCATCATCATAAATTTTATCTATATATCACTAATCTAAAAGCTTTATAAAGTAATTTACAGGAAGGCAAGAAGGGAGAGAAACAAGGATTTTCTAGAGATAGAGCAAGGAGGAGCTGAGGTCGCCATCAGAGAGGAAGGACGTAGCAATGGTTAGTCATTGAGGCCGAGGAGCAGAAAGAGAGAGAGAAGAGAGAGGCAGAGATTGACTGTCAGGCAGACGGACAGGCTGTACCCATCCATACAAATGATGGAGGGAGAGAGCCAGCGAGAGCCTAGTGCAGTGTAAGCGTCTGGTGCTGTCAGCAGCTTTAAATCACACTGGCACTCCACAACAAAAAACACACAGCACTATTGTGCTGCTGCCCTGACAATAATGGTCAATTTATACTTCGGGCTCTGCATTCATTTTGTAAACACTCACTCCTGTAATAAGTGAAAGTAATAATCTATGACATCTTCATGTGAATAAATGTTCATTTTGCTACTCTCTATCGCTGATGGATAGCGATTCAATCAATACCCAATTCATGAAAGTTTTTACATTTGCTGTTCTAAACACCTGGTGTTCAGCAGGTGTTCAGGTAGATCTTTCCCAGGAAAAAATCCTCTGGCGCACATGCAATGATGTGTTTTACATTTCCGGCAAGAAACAACAAGGAATAAGGCTTCACAGTACTGGACACACTGTTTGATTGGGAAGTGCAGTACTGAAACACCACAGCAATTACCAAAGTAAGAGTAAAAAAATAAAGAAAAACATCAGGATCTTGGGGATTACCACTTGAAATAAAAGGTATTCCAGCAGTCTTTAGCATATGCACATTTCTAAGGTGCGTGATTTGAGATGACCTAAGTGCTGTCTACTTCAGTTGAGAATAACTTTGGTTAGGCCAGCTGCAAGTAGTGATGGCACCATCCACTATAGTCAACTATGGCCTATTAAAATACAGCAGAGCGTTGATGATAGTGGTGAAATCAATGTAGAATTCCTGAAACAACAGAGGCTTAGGCCATGGAGAGCAGCGGGCCATGCCCAGTGATGCGGGTTGCAGTGATGCAGGGTGTCTGTGCCTCTGTCTGGGGCTTGTGTCCACTGACCCTCCCCACTCTGAATGGAAGCCAGCCTGGATGCCGGCTTTATTTTTGTTGGACGGCCTTCCCAGCAGAAAATTGCAGCGTGTACTGGGTGTTTAAATACCCAGGCCCAGCACATTCATTCATGAGTTTTTCTTCCTACACGTACTGCAGCCCTCCAAACCAGCTCGGCATTGCTGCAATTCCACTGCACTGGAATAAAAAAGAATTGAAGAGAAATGAGAAAATATAATTAAAACATTCACACCTGAAATTGGAGGTTATGTGCCTTGCTCAAGGGTTGAGAGCATTACTTTCATTTTGCATGATGTTTTGAATCAGCGACCTTCCAATCACAAGCCCATTTCTCTTTAGACTACGCCGCCCGCATCCCTTACTCCCTATCACATTTTATGATTTCATGCTCTCACCCCAGGCCATGAGGCTACACAGATATAATTTCATCAAAATAAATTACTCAAATGTTTCAGTTATGAAAAAATCTTTGATGTCTTTCCTGTCATAATCACATTCATGCAAAGTGCAAAGGGAGGTTCATGCTAAATTTGCAGGGTTTGGCATGGTGAGGAAAGTGAGAGTGCTTCTTTTATGTCCCAGGTAACTGTCTAACCAAGACCCACACAATCTACAGGGGGAATGTATATTCATACACATAACCTTTCAGTGTTTATTTTTGCCTTCAAGATGAATGAGGGTCAGAGCCTAAGAACTTGTACTTTCCTTATGTGAGAGGTATGTGTCTAATCCAGTGTTCCTGCTCACTTTTGTCCTGTCAACTGCACACCAAAGAAATTGAGCGGAAAATATTTTCTAGCTCACTTGCATCAGTTATAATTTGATCACCAACACTGAAATTTAAACTCTAAAATTTAAAACAACTTACTGACTTACTGACTAGTTGTGGTGCTTAAGCAAGGCACTTAACCTGCAACTGCTCAGTGGCCAACAGTCGAAG
Organism: Monocentris japonica; assembly: GCA_900323365.1. Classification (NCBI taxonomy): domain Eukaryota; kingdom Metazoa; phylum Chordata; class Actinopteri; order Trachichthyiformes; family Monocentridae; genus Monocentris; species Monocentris japonica. The sequence continues at coordinate 21,211 of OOFE01008574.1, read as the reverse complement.
ACTGTAGTTGTACTGGGCAGCTCCCAGTTGTGAATGTGTGTAACTGTATGAATGTGGAGCAGGGTGTTGCTGCAAAAGAGCATGCATACTCAAGTTTAAAAAACATTCAAGTGGATTTTCCTTTGAAAGAATCAATGAATGTAGATTTTCTGTTTTCAGGATAGTAATCTATCACAAAAATCAGGATTCATGGCTTTCAAGTTAAAAGGCCATGTCATCATTATTCATTGTTATTCATTCAATAATTCATTGCATTAGTCTCGCAGAAAGTCAACACAATGAATTAATCAAAACAGTAACCTTAGATCCCCATGCCCAGGCTGATGACTGAAAGGGAAACACGAGAGCAGCCATTGGAAATACTGTACTTAATAATAATGAAGGAGAGAATCTAAGATGACGCAGGCTTCCAACCTTCAGTAAAACTACGGTAAACAACAGGGAACCGTGCTGCCGGAAGGCAGGGGGATGGATTTGTAACGGGTGGGCAGTGATGTCGGTTAAAGAAATATCACTGTGCAAATATTGTTCTTGACTTGTCTTAAAAGAAACGTTCAGGATTTCTAGAGGCCTTTTCTATTGATCACCAATGAAGTGCCGACTTATTCAAAAAGTTTGATGCCAGAGTTTTGTTTCTGAAAAATTGTCACCAGCCTTCTGTTTTCATTTGTTGGCAGTTCTAGTGCAGATCAATGAGGAATTCATTCAATTCAATTCGAACGCTAACAGGAGGAGGTGCCAATTTCTCAGAAACAAAAATACCATTTTAAAACAAGTGAACATGTCTTCCCCTAGAAATGATGCAGGCACATTAAGTGCCAATCAAGATGCATCATCCCTCCAAGTTTTTGTCCAAATCAGACCTGTGGTGCCTAAGATATCACCTAAGATATGATGTCTGACAGATGGACGGACACAGCCTGACTCATAAGCCCCCCGACACCTTCCCGACTTCACATCTGTTATTGCAATCACATCTGTTAATGTCTCCAAAACCTAGGGTATAAAACATTACCCTCGGGTGGTTGCAAGTGTGCTGATAAAATAATTCCTATGGCATAAGACATGCAGGACAGAACAGCACCTATCTTGTTCCCCCAGCCAGAGATGGAGGGTGGCAGAATGTATTTGAGTGGCCTAGACTGCTTGACATGAAATTTGTCAGATGATCAATCTGTCAGATGATCAGATGATCAAAAAACTTACACCTGACAAAACCTGTTCATAATACTTCAAAGACATACCTCTTCCACCTGAGGGAGGCCATGCTGTCAGTATCTATATCATTCACTTGTTATGGGCAGGTTACCGCTTGCTCTTCTATACCTACAAGTCAGTTGGAGCAGAAAACATAATCCTGTGGATCATCAGGCCTATAGTACGAACCAGCGTGATTGCAGTGTGATTGCTTGCATTGGCATATATCTGACTGCTATAATCATATTAAGAATCCATTTTATTAGTACATTCATATATAAACAGTCCTTAATACAGAACTGTTGCATCATGCTTATGCACTGGACAGACAGACAGCAACACACACATAAACACTGAATTTATACATACAAATTCTGTAAAATGAATGTATGTGCATGGTGTTTTCTCTGCACTGGGAACGGTGCTGAGACAAGAGCAGAGATTTGTGAATTTGAAATGCAAGGGAGTGATAATTGCTGTTAACTTTCGTGTCCCTCTCTCTTCACTGACAAATCTCCATGTGCAAGAAAAACGAAACTGTCACAGCCTCATCTTACACCCAAGGTGCATGAACAAGAAAAAGACAGAAAGGAATAACAAATTCAGCAACTCTTGGAGGATGTTCTTGATGTTCTAAAAAAACACGGATCTTGAATACCTTTCCAAAATGGCCACTTCAGTTAAAACGGCCAACATCTCCTCATGTGAACACAAATTCCTCTCCTCACTCTTTCTATGCTTATTGGAAAACTGTGCGATCCTGGCAAGCATTCTGAGTGTCTTCACGTTCCTATGCAGGAACTTACAGTACAGAGCCACTGTATGTTGTCTCACTGAAATGATACGATAAGATTTGGATCGATTCTCCACTGCCTTCCCACCCCAAGTAAGAACCACCATGACAACAGTCCTTCACAAACAGACAAATGATTATCTTCTGCCTGGTTTATAAAGTGCTTCAAACAACTCACAATGAAAACATACATGGTTCGTACTTCATTAATGCCAGTGAGTTTCATGCATGCACCTACATTTTGGATAGATGCTCCCTTCAATAAGACAATTGTTTAATTAGACCATGAAAATGATTAGAAGATACTATTACTGTGAGAGTATTTTTGTCAACATCTGAAGGTGAGGGCATGTCGATGAGGGCAGTTCAGGATGAGCTAGTGTGCTGGTGATTTACCGCCCCAGTCTGGCCCTGGTAGCGCTGAAATATACTCAGACCATGGGCAAAAAAGTGCAAACCTCAATGCGAGGATGACCTTGAGAGGAAAGCCAAAACCCTCAGTCACTCATTGCCAAGTAATTTTATCCCTGATGAAAAGGGATTCAGAATCCTTCAACTGTTAGAGGACTGATAAACTTGGGAAGTAAGAGGAAGTGAGGCTTGGAAGTTACTGTCGTTGTCTAAGTAGGTGCACACACACACACACACACTTGTGAGGACAGTACATTGACTACATTCATTCCCTAATGCCTAAACTAACCGTAACCTTAACCCTTACCCTAACCTAAACCTAATTCACGTTATAACCTTAAGCCTAAACTAAGTCCATCAACTAATCCCTTGAAGAAGAGAGGACTGGCCAAATTGTCCTCACTCCAAAAGGTCAAAAACTCATACTGGTTCTCACAAGGATAGAAGTACGACAACACACACACACATACACACACCTGTCAGTGTTATCATGCACCAGGAATTTCAACACATTCCAATGAGGCCGATAAGCTGCAGCCAGCAGTAGTAGCTCTTTAGAAGCTGTTCCTTGATGTGGCCGAGAGCTTTCTCTATATGAAGATACATGTGAATGTGCTGATGCCTGGTGAGCTGGCAGCATGGACTCAGTGGTCTTTGTGGTCTCTGAAGGCAGTCTTTGTGTCACAGAGATTTGGCAAGATCAAGACTGGTTTCTTCTAGGTCACATTGCTGAGAGATCCATTTGGAGCACAGAAAATGATACTGCCTATACTCACGTGGTTCATCAAATGCTAACGACAATACACACACAGGTCTGTTTCTTGGTGGAACTGGTGGAGAGAGATGTTCCCTCTAAGCCAGTGGTGTCCCGTCCTGTGCCACGGAAGAGAATCTGCAGGTTTTCATTCGAACCAATCATTTACCAGCTGATTACTCTGCTCATCCCACCTTCAACCAGATAGAGGGAACTAACCAGTGAAATCAGCTGCTGTAGACATCTAACTAGATAGTAACATGGTATGTACTACCACATGGTCAGAGTGGGAAAATGGCCTGGAAATCCTATGAAAAATTGACAATTAAATAGAATCACCCTGTACACTTTTTTATATTAATTGTCTCATTTATTTGAATGCAATGTTCATATCTGGTTGTCGAAATGGATTTTTTGCAATAAAGGTTATTTTTAAAAGGTCCACAGGATCCCTTGGGAAAGGTGATGCCATTTTTCCAAATAGTCGATTGATGGGAGGAGGGCTTTTTATATGTTTGGATCCGATAGGCTGAACATAACCACCCAGGTAAGGTGTGCAACCTCAGTTACCATGGCGACTTACCCCGCTTAAAAGTGTGCCACCATCATGAAAAACACCTTTACTTGATGGTGAGATTATTCACTGGCCTGGAAAATGTTGCTTGTGATAATTTTCTTGGAACTGTGTAAAAAGCACTTCTATGTAGTATGGCTATTTATGCTTTGACCTGACCAATTCACAACACTAACTAACACTAATCTCTTGAAATGTGAAAAGCTCCAAAACATCAAACCAACATTTACACTAACAAATTAAGGATAGGTCCAAAATATCCACTCTGGCTTTTGAATAAGTTGCATAACTTCATATTCTCATTTTTAGAGCTGAACTGTTATTATAGATATTAATATAACAATATATTAATATATATAATTATTGTACATGTTTTCAATACATTATCATCTCAGTATGGTTTGACTGTACACGCTGCTGTTTCTTGGTTTTTGAAAGTTTACATTTTGTCAACTGCTTTAGCAATATTGTCTCTGATAATCAACCCTGACAGCAACAGACTCCAGTTTTTAAGATGCCAAATGGCCACTGGGTGGCAGTGTGCGCCGGATAATCTCTGATTGACTCTACTTTTATACTGAGTAGCCCGGGCGGGTGGAGTTTATCATGTGAACGTATCCTCTGGTCCATAAAGCACCGCCCACGATTAGCCACATTTCAAGTCGAGCGCCCCCATTCATGTCTTCATTGTCTTTGAACCTAAGCTGCATTGTGGAAGCTTGTAGTTAGCTTCATTCAAATGTTAATGCGAATTGTTAAATGCAATCCCACAGGAGCATCCACTTACAAATGAAATGATCAAATTTGTATTTGAATTTCAATGCACAAGTATGCAGACATTAAAATGTTAATCACCTTTTCCCTTCGGATAAAAGCGTCTGCTAAATGACTGTAATGTAATGTAATGAAAAAAAACAACTTCATATGGGAGGAAATTTATCTCAATAATGACAAATATATGTAATAAATAGAAGCCTAAATGGAAAAAGAAATAAAAACATACAGTCCACAAATATGTATTATTTATTGTTGAATGCTAATAAAACAAAACCCAGAAACACAAATATATCTCACCATCCACAAATAAATGGTTTGTTACTTTTGTTCTGTACACCAGTGGTCCTCAAATCGCGTACCATAGTCCTCCTGGTTTTCCATCCTACCAGGTAGTTAATTGCATTCACCTGGTGTAACTCAGTCCCTGATTAGAATGAAAACCAGCAGGACTATGGGCCCCAGGATCAGGATTGAGAACCACTGATGTAAACCAATATATACATGTAATCATTTACAAAAACATACATATGTGAATAAAAGTTTGGTTTTCACAAAAGTTAAACACGTTTAAATTGTTGAATCCGTATTTGTGAATCGAGTTGTGAAGTGTGTGGATCAATTGGCATTTGTATTCTTATTTGACAGGCGGAGTCCTCCACGCCAGATAAACGTGTCCAACAGTCTGGGCTCAACTAGATGGCCAGAGGAAGAACAAACAAAAACCTGCTAAATCAGACATGCAACACCTCCTCATGCTGTCTTCTCCAGTGTTGGACTGGCCCAATCCATGATATGATACACCACCTGGCTACAAATGCATTGATATTTTAGTGCATGGATGAGCTAAACTTCTTGTATCACCAACGCTGAACTTAGCTGGAATGAGGAGTACTGGGGACAAATTGGCAGTTAAAATGCAATGTCATGCACACACTATGATGGACAGCAGTGTATCACACATGGAAAATGTATGCATTGGAAACTAATTGTAACTCAGAAGTCAACACACAGCTCACATACAAAGAACTCATTGTAGAACTTACTGCTACTGTTTGGTCTCTTTGTGGCTCATCACGTTGAGGCACATGCCCTGTACCCTTTAAACAATGAATTTGAACCCAACTCGTATTTTTTGCTGCATGTCACACCCTTTCCTCCCATTCTCCACTGTATACTATCTAAAACAGGAAAAAAACGTATGTAAAGGCAAGCCCTTGAATCATATGAACAGCAGTTTTAGAATCCGCATGTGCATGTGTCTATTTCTACTGTACGATACAGTCATGCTTTTGTGAACCCTATAGTGGCTGGTCAGTATTTCATATATTATAGAGGAATAACCTTATAAAATTGTTATCTAAACCTCAAATCTTAACGAAGATATCTCAAGTAAAGAACAATGTTATATTGTTATACTTTCATTGTTTATTTAACAAAAACGCCTTTCCCTGTGTGCAAAAATAAGTCCTTCAATCAATTATTTGTTGCAGCTCCTACAGCAGCGATGACTTGGAGTAAATGTCTCCTAGAGCCATCAGTCTCTGGTAGCTTCCTTGAGGCATTTTCGCCCACTCCTTCTTACAGAACTTGGCCAACTCAGTGAGGTTTGAAGGCTGTCTGGCATGAACAGACGCTTCAGGTCCTGCCAGAGCATCTCAATTGGATTTAGGTCAGGACTTTGACTTGGCCAATCCAAAACACTAAACGTCTTCTTCCTGAGCCATTCTGTGGTAGATTAATTTGACTGATCATCATGATGATCATCTTCTTGATCAACAACCACTTTGGCCCAGCTTTAGCTCTCGTTTTGTTCCTGAATTATCTGGTTTCTCTCAGTATTCATGGTTCCCTTAAAGATGTTGAGTCATCCAGAGGAAGAAAAACAGCCCCATGACCATGACACTCCAAGTTTTGGGTTATCGCCAAACATGGCATTTTTGATTGTGATTTGGACGGTAACAGCAAACTGACCTTTGATTGGTTAACTTCATACCTAATTATTTACCCACCTGATTGTATTGACCTATCAGATTTAACTAATGCAAGAGGAGGTTCACTTAATTTTGCACCTGCAGCAATTCCCTATAAAACTATTTTCATTTTACAACTTGCACAATTTCCTGTAAAAATCATATGAAATTGGTAAATATAGATTCTGGAAAGTGAAATAAAAATAATAAAAAATAACATAAGCTTGGCATCCCTAAGCATGAGAACTTGGAGCAGTCCAGCAGCTCTCTGTACAGTCAAAACAATCCAGCCATCCATTTCACCAAGCACATGGAGGATGAGGTGGGTGTTATTTTGTTGGTCTTGTGTGTTTCAGGATTAAATTTCAATGCTTTAATTTCAGACAAACACACACAAAATCCCCTCCAACACATATATTATTTCCCTGGACCCCTGTAGGAACTTGTTGCCAGGGTATCCACCAATTTCCACCATATCCCCCATGAAGAGGACACCCCTAACATAGTTACCATGGGCAACAACCATTCACAATATAAGGTACCTTTTTTCAGTCTTGTTGAAAAAATCTACCATCCCATACTACAGTACTACCAGTCTTGTGCTGGTGGCCAAGGAGCAGATATTCTTATTTGTAGATGATTTAAGATATCCTAATACCAGAACAACAATCACCTTTGATGTTTGTGTAGCTTTGTTCAATGCTGTTTGTTTTGACCTGCTGAACTCGTATTTGTCCATCTCTGTCCTCTCTCCATTTCCCTGTTCACCTACAGAGGAGTACCATACGGACTGGATCTGGAGCCAGACAGCAGTTGTTTACTTCCTTCTTGTTTGTTTCCTTGGTAGCACAGTGATGATGACTACCACAATCCCAAGGCAAAGGAGTTAGGATGCACCGCTGTGTGGAAAGCTGCATCTGTCATATGTTATACAGCTTGGACTTAATAGACAGGAGCATAGAAAAAAAATAGTGTGTGGCACTGATTAAATATTTATGTTGTATCAGTAATACTTTTCAGTCAACACTTTAATGCTTTAACCCAGCAAGAATTGTATAAACGTGTGTCATCCGCCAATTCCTCCACCTGCTTTTTGGACCCCAAAAGCAACTACATTACATTCATTTAGCAGATGCTTTTATCCAAAGCAACTTACAAAGGTGATAGTTGACACCATGTGGGGATCAAACCCACAACCCTGAGTCTCATGCTCTACTGACTTGAGAGTTGTCTGGGCCAGCTCTATAACTATTTCTTAAGCAGACGACACACATTATACGTCTCCATAAATTCAGTCAAAAGCACACAGCTCGCCTAGAAAAATGTGTCTCAGAGATAAAAACATGGATGACCAATAGGTTTCTCCTTCATAACTCAGACAAAACAGCAGGTATTGTTCTCTGCCCCAAAAATCAAAGAAAACTCAAACTTTGACTGCTGCAGTATTGTCTGTAGTGGAATAGTCAAAGATCTTGGAATGTTACTTCACCTGGATTTGCCTTTTCCCACCCACATAAAAACTCCACCTGTGCAACATAGCTAAAATTAGAATTTCATCCAATTTGCTGATGCAGAAAGACTTATCCAATCACCTCACTCTTAGACTACTGTAACACCTTAATATCTATCTGTAGTAGCTGCTGAACAGGATCAGCTGGAAACTATCGGCAACAGCATGTAGATTGCAGGTTCGCTATAGATTCACGTGGTGATGCTACCAGACTCTCTTAGCCAATAAGGCGCTGGCAATGGCTTTTCCAATGAACATTTTCAAATTCTCGCACATGGCAGGAGTATGATAATGCAAATGTTGCACACATAAGTGAAAAATAGGTTGCAAATGTTTTATTGCATTTGAATTTTTTGAATTAACATTTGAAAGTTAACACTTTGGCCAAAATCAATCCTGGCTTTCTTGTGTCAAAATAAAAGCACCGCAGTTGTCGTTTAAAAAAAGGACTGATAGTATTGAGGTATGTAGAACAACAACTTATTGAATAAATAACACAGTTGTACTTTATTTTAACTGAATTACTCCTTATATTATATTAATACATTCTGCATTTTCACTTTGGTACTTTGTATTACTCAAAAACATTTTCATTAGTTTTATTCTGAAAGTTATGACCGGAAGTATCGTTTTTTATTCTGTCTTTCTTGGCTTGAAACGTAAAGAAGGGAAAAACATCAGTCACTGTCGGCTTTACAGGTGGATAAAGAAATTTGTGGCCTTTCAGAGACAACATTTACAAATATGTCACAAAAAGCGGAGGTTAATCTCTCGGGAATCAAACAAAGTAAAGGCGTGTGGCTTGTGAAGGTTTGTTCCCCCTCATAAAAAAAAAATATATATATATATTTTTTTTTATATAAAATTAACCTATAAACTAATAATTGTGTGTTCCCTGAGAGGTCATACCAAACTCCATTCCACAACCTGGCACTACAATCTCGGCAAATTTAGATACCTGGTAGAACATGACTCAAGACGTTTTACAAATCGTGATGTGCTTGGTGTATTGGATGCATTCGAATTGAAGATTTGCTCCTACTGATTCGTAAAACTACTTTAGTCGTATTCTACCAGGTGTGTGCTGTACTAGGGCTAAGGTCTGTGTGTGCATGTGAGCGCGCGCGCGTGTAAAACTACCTCTACTGGCTCTGATAATATACCACAAGTTGACCAAACCGCTTTTAATCGACTTTTCTCCACCAGGTTCCCAAGTATTTATCTCAACAATGGGACAAAGCCACAGAAAAGGGAGAAGTTGGGAAACTTACAATTGGAAAGTATGCACATACCTTATTATTGATGTTGTGGAAGAGTTCAATGTAAAAGCCTCCAATTTTAATACCTGTCACTATAGCATTGTGGTAACATGCTTAAAGCCTTAAAGTGATGAATACTGTTTCTGTCTTGTCATCTGCTTGACAGGAAACAAGGCAAAGCAGAGGTGAGGCTACTTCACCTGTGTCTGTATTACTGCATATATATCTTGTACAGTAGTAAGTAAGTTCAGTCTGTGGGTTAATGGCAGTGAGTCATTTGTTGCGGTTCAGTGCCATCAAAACACTCACCTTGCACACTTAAGATGATCTTTCAAGTCTGTTACCTTCCAATTATGTCTTTGGTTGGCTACAAATGTTACAATTCCTAACAACATTATTTTCACATTTGCACCATCAGACCAAGGCAAATTCCTTGTATGTGTAAACTTACTTGGCAATAAAACCCCATTCTGATTCATATTTTTTCACTCATTTCATAGTGAATATATTGCATATTTGTGGTATATTTTCATGTTCAGAGTTATGTTCTTCCGCTATTATTTTGCACACCCTCATAATGCTGTAATTCACATTTTTCATACTTTTCATTCATAGGCTATATTTCTACTTAACTTACTGTACTCTGGTGTTGATATTGTTGATTTTGGTATGTTTAATACCACTCCATTTGCTATGTTCTTATTTGTTTCTATTTTTCTTTGCTGTGTATCATATTACTATGTCCTGCTGTAACAGTCCAATTTCTTCACAGGGATCATTACAGTTTCATTGGTGACAAATGAATTAAGGAGCAGGTTGGTTGTTTAAAGGAGTACACAACAGAACCGTACTTTGCTGTGTTTCACAGGTGTCTTTCATCCTGAATGAGGAGCTGACCACCCTAAGTTCTCTGGGGGAGAAGGTTGCATCCCTGCAGGTCCCTAGGGATCACCCCCTCACCATGCATGCAGTGGGTGGGCAGACTCTGGCCGTCTTCACCCAGAACAACACAGGTTAGTCTCCAACTAGGCGTTCAGCCATCTTCTCTGTATTTGTTACTTTAGTGCTGGACTGTGGCCAGTTAAAATGCATGGCAAAGTGGGCTAGATGGTCCAAAATGAAAAAGAATTTACTGACTGTCAGTGGAAGAACTCCAACTCTAGATGACATAGTTCCACTAGCTTCTTTGTTTTTCTAGCTTTGGAAGAAAATTGATGATGTTCACCCATTGATGGTACTGTAAAATTCATGGTAATGATGTGAGTAAATTGTGTTTTTATGGTGCAATCTTTCTTTGAGGCATGGCTTGTCATACTGCTTTCTGAGCTAGAAGGATTTGCAGGGATTTGCATTACACCCTGAACATAAATAGCTGGGTGTCTACATGGGTGTGCCCAGAGAGTTAGATCAGGCTTTTGCTTCCTTTGGGATAATTCTATTTGATGGCATTCATGTACCAGACCAATACGAGTCAATAATAATAAGCTTTATTTAATCAGCTCTTCAAAATATTACAAAGGGGATTTATAGAAAAATAAATCAGCAGGTTAGATCAAATCAAACAGAGTAGAATAGAAAAAGGCCAGTAAAATGAAATAAATTACAATAGATAGGTCCTTTCAAAACCCAGGGAACCTGATGGAAAATGCACAATCAATAGGGAATTCAGTCTCATACTGCTGGTAGGGGGAAAAGAGCCGGGTGTTGTCGGCATGAACATTGAAGATATTGTGTATTTGAATGAGGTGGTTAGCTGCGAACATGTTTAGAAACAAATGGATGGGGTTCAAAATTGACGCTCAGGGGATGCTGTGAAGATGACGACAAATGTCAAATTCCTAACGGCTCAAAAATGATTAAAACTGAACACTGGTCAATGTCTCCTGCTTAAAATGTCAATTGCAGCAGCAAGGAGGCCAGAGCAGTGCAGTGCTGTGAAACCTGATTGGAATTTAGATTTGACTCATGAAAGATGAGTGGATTCAAGACTACTTTCTCTAAAACCTTTGATAGGAAAGGGAGCTTGGAGGTAGTGTTCTAAGTTTGGTTAATTTGGGCAGGTGAGAACAACGTCATTTTAACTTGGGTGGCACCAAATAACCACATTAGACACCTTAAAATGCAGGTACCCGTTCAAGCGAACTGCAGTGTGGTTTGTTACTGGAAACAACCCCAAAACAAGGTTTTATGGGTATAAGGAGACTGATGTTGACATCTCCACCACCATGACCAGATCGCCTGTCCAGGTGGAAGGGATAGAAACTCAAGAGGTACCTTCAGTTAGAGGGATATAATCACTTTGATTCAGCTATACCTCTGAAATCATAAGAGAAATCTATTTCTACTTAAGCAAATAAAGGACTCTTATAAAGGTCAAAGTTAAAGTTATCATGAAATGGCATTTTGAGAGCACTTAATTTTATGTATTTCAGTTGAAACAGGATGTTGATTAGATTATTATCAGATATGATTAGATTATTTCTGTCAGCAGCAGATGACCTAGAAAGAAAAACACCAACAAGCACCTGGTGGTAGAGGAAGTGTATTACAACATTTTTACTTTGGTAGACATTCGTTTGTAAAAATAGGTCACTAGATTCATTGGAGTTGAGTACATTGGCTATGAAGAGGATTCACCCCCTTGCCTTTTTGATTGTCACATTTGTGTGCTACAAAATTACTTCAAAATAGATCGATTTGGGATTTTTGGTCTCAACTGTATATCCTTCTACCACTATCATCCCTCCATCACTATAGTACAGAAATGTGTGTGTTTGCACTTTTATAATTTTAGTATGGAAGTCAATGAAGAAATTGGACAGAAAAAAATTACTGAAAAATGCACCTTCTGTACTTGTATATATAGTGATGGAAGGATTATGGTTTATTTATTTATTTTTGAGACCACAGGAACTGGAATCACACAGGTTTCCTCCAGCATTCTGAAGCAGAATACACCCTGAAATGTCATTAAATGTATTGAAGGGACCTGCTATGACTGCATAGCAGTTTTGAAAATGCAATCTATTCAAAATGTTGTACCATTACCTAAGGATGAAGTAGGAATCATGAAATATTTGTATAATGTTTTTGTCATTGAGACAGTTAAGCTCAAATGAGTAAAAGGGGTGCAATCTACTCCAAACTACATTTCTCTAATTTGGAAAGTTTATATTTGAACATCATTCTTTCTTGAATTTCCACTCTGGTACTTTATGTTTAGATCAAAATCCCAGATAAAAGCATCTTGAACTCTTTGCAGCACTAGAAAATTGTGCAAAACGTCAAGGGGGTGAATACCTTTTTATAGCTACCATATGTCTGGAAATTTAATCAAGAAATGTTAAATGGTGAGTTGGTGTTCTGCAACATAAACATATAAGATTTCCCAGAAAAATCTTAATATCAAAGACATTTCTTCTTTTTAAGACTACCTGTTTGTGTGTCAGCCTGGATTCCACCACAAGGTAGAAACTATACACCGATCAACCATAAAATTAAAACCATTCGGTGGTGGACAGGCTACGCAGCCCCATACACAGCAAGCTGAGATGCACTGTATGTTCTGACACCTTTCTATCATAGCCAGCATGAACTTCTTCAGACGGGCTAGCCTTCACTCCCCACGCGCATCAATGACCCTGTCGCCGGTTCACCGGTTGTCCTTCCTTGGACCACTTCTGGTAGGTACTAACCACTGCATACCGGGAACACCCCACAAGACCTGCCGTTTTGGAGATGCTCTGACCCAGTCGTCTAGCCATCACAATTTGGCCCTTGTCAAAGTCGCTCAGATCCTTACGCTTGCCCATTTTTCCTGCTTCCAACACATCAACTTCAAGACCTGACTGTTCACTTGCTTCCCAATATATCCCACCCCTGGACAGGTGCCATTGTAACGAGATAATCAATGTTATTCACTTCACCTGTCAGTGGTTTTAATGTTGTGGCTGATCGGTGTGTACAGTTTGTCTAACCAGCTGTATTTAGTCCATATTGCTACATATGTTGATATCGCACCACACACCATAGAAGGTTAGGTTTGCTGCACACAAGTCGTGTCAAGTTTATTTCTATAGCCCTTAATCACAGTTATAGTCTCAAAGGGCTTCACAACAGCCACATTATGAAAACAATTGATGAAAAACAAAGAAAAAACAAAACACAACCCTCCCCCAACCTTAGACCCTCATTGAGCATGAAGAAAAACTCCCACTAAGAACTCTTCAGCTTGTTTATTATTTAGTCATTTCAACAAGTAAAAACATTGGAGCGAATGACGTGTTTCGCATCCCTGCTTCATAAGGTTCACTCATCCCACCACGCACCATTTAATGCTCAAATGGTGATTTGATCCTCTGTAGGCTACTGCCATGGCAACATGGAGGAGATGTAGTTAATGTGCAACAGTTTCTGTGAAATCTAAAGTAATTTTTAGCCTCCCTCTACCAAACTGAACCTATAAAATGTAGTGAAAATTAAGATCCAGCTTTCTATTGATCAGGATGCACCTTAAGGCCACAAGGTTTTTCTCTTACTGCCCTTATGTACTTTAGATGCACATGCAATAATGGATTTCTTTCTGTCTATTTCTATTTTGTAAACTTTTTTTCTATCATGCCAGTGCTCTTTTACCTCAAAAAACAGAAACATTTTACAAGCATTGCACTGCACCAAAGTTCCCAGCACACAAGACATACACAAATTGCAAACAGATAGGTAAAAGCCAAATGAATTATTACTTGAGTGAAAATAGCCAGGTATTTTCTATTAATGCACTTGGAACGTCAACTGTCAGTAGAGGGGATGAGTATAATGTCTCCACAAAGCGTGAAACCTCTGTCTCGGTTATGTTAAAGGTATCAGTGGTCCAGTTGGTTGGCCTGATTTTGAAAGTGCATTGGATAAATGTACTGAAATAAAAAGTAGGATGATGTCCTCAGAGATGGAGTGGTACTTGGCTGCTATTTACCTGACCATCGCTCAGCTCCACCCACACTCGCCCACAGGTAGATGTACTGTATAACTCCGTTTGCCCACACACTTGCCCACTGTCTCACTCTCATAAACACACACACACAGGCTCTGGCTCACTTACCTGCCCTCACATACTTGCACTCGCTTGATCTGCTCTTCCACTCTCATTTTCGCACACTTTTTTTTGTGGAGGGGCAAACATACACACACAGACCTCACACCTACTCAGTATTTCACTGATTCTTAAGACTTGGGCAAAGCGGGCCTTCATTTTGAAATAATGAGATATGTTACAGATATGTTTATAGATCAAGTTCTCAGCTACCAACCTCCATTTTTCACAAAATATATCCTCATGCCATTATTTGGTTTGTGTCTGCATCATCAGACATAATAAACTCAAAATCTTCAAAATCATGCAACTTTATCTTAACTATTAAATGTATAAAATGATCATGACTTTCTACAATACAGGGAGTCTGAACTGTCTGGACTCACAGAGAAATCACAGAATGAACTCAATATGACAGTATATACTGTATTACAGTACTACTACACTACTACCACTACTACACTGCTAACTAAAGTACAAATGGAGTTTGCAAACATTATCCAGATCAGCATTAGTGGGCAGGTGTCAGTAATTCTCTGCTGGTTTTGGATTTCCACGAAGTAAACTTTTTAATTGAGGAAGCCCCAGGAAGCAAAATGGATCTGATTCAAATCTGTAAACCCTCCTCCATATCCATGTTTTAGGAAATGCGTACTGACCCACACTGGCTCATGCCTATGATCCAGACGTGCCAGAGACCCCACATAATGCATTTCACTGATTCACAAGCCTCTAATACATGTATTTTATGAACTAGCAAGTGCTGGGGGCCACTAATGGTGACCGCCAATGATTTGATGCATGAATGGTGTGTTGACATGGCTTTTGTAATGTAACACTGCTAGCTAAGTGTTCCTCTATTATTTTTCCTCTCGTTGTTCTGCTTCGTTCCGGCGAGGACCAGGTATTGATTAAAAGGTTGCTAAGCAACAGGCATAGCTGCCACTGAAGCTGGCAGAGGAGAACAGAAACCCTAATGTAATGTACTGTACTGTTACAGCCCATACCTCCTCTAGCTGCCTCTATGGGTGCTTTTCACATATCCATTGAAAATTTTCAAAGCTCACATCAGTGTCTGTCTTCCTAGTTTTCCTTAAGGTAAAAACACTTGAGGTGAGTCACAGAACAAGATATCTACAGGTTTCAGAAAGAAAAAAATCCACCCTCAGATACTTTTACACTGTTAGATACCATCAATTTGCGATGTTCAGTGAATTCCAGGATGTTTGCGATGACGTTTTGTAATTGACTTTTTTGGTGCAACCATTTTCCCTGAACCTGCTATTCTAGTTCTATTTCAGTTGGTGACTTCCTACATTTCCCAGAATGACAACCCCCAGAGAACAGGTGTGAACTTGCCTGCCAAGAAAGGTTGGCGTAGGGGCTTATAAATATAGCTAGCTAGCCAACTAGTTCATAAGCACTGGGGCCTGTCTATGATTGCAGCCACACCCCTTAAATACAGTGCAACATGTTTTGTGGCTACATTGCATTATGGTCTATTGAGGCTACTGGAGAAATTGGTGTCTCTTCTATGACTTATTTCTCCCTGTGTGATTGTTGACTGTAGGTATAAAATGGTGAGTCTACAATTTTGAATCAGAATTAATTTTGCGTGGCTGACACCAAAACCTGACTCTTACCATTGATGTTTTAGGTAGCTGGTCTGGAAATATCCTGACGTGATTTAATGTTGTCTACATTTGGCCAATTATCCACGGGCATAAGAAAAATGCACCGCCAATAAAACAAAATGGGCCTAGAAATTTAAGGTACATTGACAGTGTTTAAGTGTTTTAGGGTGGATTTTTCATTTAAGACATTTTTAATGCTACCTGGGATTGAATTTTAGACCAATCTATTTACACCCACAAAGAAAAATGCTGGAACAAGAGGTTATCTCTAATGTAGCCTATATGAGCATTCTGAAACTATAAATTGTCAGTACAAGAAAAAGGACACCAGGAAATGAAATTTTTAGGGACATGATCTCCAGTTATTTTTGTTAAAGCAGATGTGATGTTTTTTTTTGTTTATTAACCCTTTAGTGTAAGAGTCATGGTGCATGTGGGTCAAACCTACTGTAACCAACTGGAGATGCAAGTAATGTGATACCACCATCAGAAAATTAAACCGTCACCACTGCTGTTCATATCCTTGGGTGAAACTGCACAATTCATGGCATTTGCCCCATTTTGTTTGCCTTGCTTTCCAACTCTGCTTTGACTAATTGTAAAGAATCTTCAGTATCACTATCTAATTTCATATTTACATCAAAATGAAACCAAACTGAGCGTCATACCATGGTGAAAAAGACATCTCAGGCCTTAAACTTAGATAATTTAAGACTTTTAAGGACCTGCGGATACTCTGCAGTAACCTGAACTCTGTTATTATACCAGACAAACTGTGAGTGTTGTCCTTTGCTCCTAGTACAGTATATACAGAAACCCTGATGTAATGTACTGCACTGATAGAGCCCAGTGCTCTTCTCCTTCTCACTGAAATGCTGAGAGCTTTTCACACCAATTTATCAATTGAAATTGTTCAGGGCCAAAGCTAATAGCTCTCTGCTCATGTTCCTGGGTTTCTTGAAGGTAAAAATAACACTTATTTGAGTCACAGAAAAAGCCAGGACACAAAGGAAAAGACAGGAAAACAAGTAAGAGAAAAACTACATATCCGAGTGTGCCACACGTATCTAAATATGCACTTGCAGCTGACAGTTTCATACTGGCGGAGGGACATTTGGGGGATTCAGCAGATCATATGTCATTTGAAATATTTGTCTATTCTTTAATTGATGGATTTGATATTATTGAACCATTTGTTGTTATTGCTAACTCAACCTGGTTATATTAGTTGCTTTTGCAGTAAACACTTTTAATATTTCTGCCAAAAAAAGCACCTTTAAATTGACATTGTTACTGGAGACAAACTGAGTGGGCGGTTCTTTTTCTCTGAGAGGTAAATTGCATTTAATTATAAAAGAGTTAAAGAAATTGACAGGTATTTTTTGCGTGGTGATGGTGATGATGATGGAAGCTAGCCATCTGAGGTGAGACTAGTCCGTACCGCGACGTTAATGTCACACCACGCTCCATTCGATAAATTATTGTTGCCGTTAACATGCAGTAGGTCGTCACATTGATTTTGCTAAGTGTGAAACAGAAGGACATGGAGATGAAGCAAGACCTAGCTAGCCCAATAGTCGTAGCCAGAGTTTTGTAGGCTAATGTTTATATTTTTTGGATCAAAGCTGTCAGTTCAGTATCTTTACATTTGACAATTTTCATGCCAAAAAATGACAAGTATCCTCTGGTATTTTTTATTTTTGGCGCGGTGGAAAAGCCACTGAAACGGTATTTATGATTGTGTCATGCATACTGGATATGGACTCTGATTGAACGTCTCAAGGTTAATAGACAACATAGACAACCAGTGTATTCATCAATTGTACAATAAATATGCAATCAATCTAACTACATTATATCCATCATATCAGGATAAAAATTAAAAGACAGCTGCCATCTTGCCAAACCCTAGACGGAACTACACTATTGAGCTCCTGGCATGTGCGTGCTTCAGGAGTGTCAGGAGTTGATTTGACAGCATGTGGTTATATTTAAAGATTTGTCATCCTCACAATAGAGGTATTGTTTGAAATTGAGTAGTAGCATCATGCACAAAACCATTAGAACTGCAGGCTGTAGGATGGATCCTGGGCAGACTGTCGTAGGTGTTTTATTGAAGGAGTGTGACTGGCTCGACTTTGGAGGCTCATTTCAAAACTGTGGCTCATGGATCGCTGAGGGTTTAAAGAGGAATATCACTTCACTGGATACCTCTTGAAAAGCTTGACCTTCACTCCAAAACCAGACTTTTCACTTTGATGACACAAAGTATTCCAGGACTATGTCTAACTCCATTCACCAGGATTCAATAAGCCTACGGTATGAAACAGAGCTGCTGACATTCATCTCCAGCATTCAGCACCTCCTCTTTCTGCACTGAAAGTTCTTCACTGATGAGCTTTAGTTTGAGGTATTTTCATGGCTGACGTCAAAGAGTCTTGGCATTGTGTATAGAGATTGAAGGCTGAGACTTTGTTCTCCTACATTTTATCCAAGGGCAGGCTTCAGAGTTCCTGCTGTCGGAGAGATCCAGCCTCTTAGGCATATTTACCATCAGAGCTGTCAGCTCTGTTATGTTGCACTGCTCTCTCCACACTTGCACAGCACTGTCAGCAGCGTCATGGAAAAATCTCATATCTAGAAATATCAGCGTAGTAGGAATTGATTAAAAATGGCTAATTTCAATAGATTTTTACTTGACACTTTAGATTTAGATTTTTTTAGATTTACACTTTACCAGGTGCTTTTAATGAGTATATTGCTTCCTAGCCATCATGAAACCTTTGTTTTTTTTTAACCTTCATTTATCCAGGGAAAGTCGACTGAGCTCCATGCTCTTTCCCAGCAACACCCTGCTTCACATACAGTTACACACATTTACACTGGGATCTGCCCAGTACAACCACAGTCTTCTACTGTCACCCACACTGATGATAGTTGTAGAGTGTTACTCATGGTTTCTACACATGGAGAACAACATCACCGTTCACTTAGTATCATTGAAACATTTGAGATGTTTGGAGGTTTTTCCAGCATCCAGAGACTGTCTATTCAGAGAAGCCAGATGGCTGGTTTGTTTCAATTCTCCAACTTCTCTCTTGGCAGCAACAGACTCTGGCCTTAAACCCATCCCTTCATTAAAGGAAAAGCCTGCTGTGTTTTCACCCAATTGCAGAAGCCTGAATTTATCAAGAGAATAAATGAATTTGACGTTGGAGGGGATGAATTGTCTGTGATGTTAGGTCTACTGTTCTGCTTGAGCTGGTTGAAAACGGAGAGTGAACCAGCTATTGTTCAGCTGGTGAAATGTCATCTGCACTCGCGTTTCTGTTTTGCTTCTTGAAATATAGGTTTGTCCAAACCCTGCTGTGCTCCCACAAAAGACACGTGACATGCAGAATAATGATAGAGGGCCGAGACATTGTGCTCTGTCTCCAGTAGATTCTTCCTGGAGAATATACCATGATCGTCTATCAGTACTCAGAGATTGCTAAGAGACCAAAGAGGTTCTAGTGAAGCACAGTGGGGAATCTTTCTTTAGAAACTGTATGATGAGAATAAGTGATGAAAATCATATCTCTAGTTCCATTGTGCATCGATTCCTAAAATAGAGGCAGAGATTCCTGAAAGAACATGAAAATGATCTGGGAAATGTCCAAATGAAAGAATGATTTTTTTTTTTTTAAACCATACCAAAATGTATTTGACACAAAGCACTGCCGACTAGACTAAGACAGCTATAGGGAGAGGTGGAAAGCTGTGGGCATGTACCATTTCTCACATCTAATATCATGCATGTCTTCACTCATGACCAAATGTGTAGCTTTCATAGCTTCATAGTATTTCAATAATCTCTCTTATTTTATGTTATTTTACTGGGAGGATTTTTTTGCGTTACAAGCATAGAGTCAGTCAAAACAAAAATCAGTATGAAGTCAAAGAAAACAGCTCTTCCATATTTGACAGAAGGAGAATTAAATTCTGCTCGACCTCGACCTCACCAACCCCCCCCG
>OOFE01008568.1:1073-14279 GCA_900323365.1 Monocentris japonica | reverse complement strand
TCATTGCTTTTCACTGATCGCGAAGGAGACCACCAATATTGCACGTGACAAATAGACTGAGATGCTACTTATGAGTGTCAGAGCTTTAGTTTTTAAAACAGAGGATTTCTTAGAGGTGTATCAGTGCTGCCCGACCAAACGCTCGCGATCTACTTTTTGATCAGCCCATCGGCAGTTTTCTGGGAAACTATGACCTCACGTATTTTGAAATCTTGATTTTAACATCAGTCATATAGTCACAACAACACATAATTCACTGCCCTCAGAACAAATACTGAGGTCAGCAATTGCGGGCTGCACATTTTATTGTGAATAATGGCCTATTCAGCCTGAAGCCTGAAGATAAAGTATGTTCAACATTGTTAACATTGTCCACGCTGATCGTCAACTGATATATCTGGAACATCCAAGGAGAATGACCTCAGTTAACAGGGGATGGCAGTCACATATGAACGCATGAAGCAGGAGCAACAGGGAGTACAGAGCGCCACCGCTAGCAGTAGGGATTCATCAATACATTCGTCACTGGCCGCTACTCGACAGATATTCACTAGCAACCGGCGGTCACCCAATCCAACTGTGTGAAGCAGAAGACGCGATATATTAGTGTAACCGGTTGGCCACTATGCCGTGTGTCGCACTGAAGTTCAGATCCTACGGGGGAGAAACCTCAAACTCACCACTCTATCAGTTGAGGATCTATCAAAGAAAGAAAAGACACTATAGCTAGTGTAGAAGAGCAATTGTTTTCAAGATTTTAAAAAAAATGAACACTATGTCTATGTTGGTCTATGTTGCAAAAACATCTCAAACATTTAATTTTAAGTGATTAGTATTGTCTTCTATTTCTTTGACACTTTGTTAGACATGATATTTCTTTTAGTAACAATCTCTAACATAACAAATCCTGGCTTAAAATGATAAATCTCAGCATGTGGCTACTTTATGCTCTGTGACACACAAAGGACCTGTCATGTCTACTGGTACTATCCTTTAAAACATAAACCGATGTGAGATTTTCTCTGAACACACTGCTGACAAATTCAATGGGCTAACAACCTGTTATTCAATATCACCTACAATAGCTAGCTCATGAGCTACCTTCGATCGGCACCTGTCAGCACGTCCCTTCTCTGCTGCTTTTGATGTGCAACTTGCCAGGCAACTAGAAGGCATTGGGCCCGTGAACTCTGATTTTCTGAAGCAAATTATTTTAGAAACCACTGCAGATTGGTCACGAGGTGCATCACTGCAGTGATTCTTGAAGACGTGTTTCACATGAAACTGAGAAAGTCTTTTTTAGGTTTGACTGACCTCGAAAGGCAAGCAGGACACTCTAGCGGTTTATTAGTTAATTATTACAGACTTTAAAACACAGTCCTACAGACCAGATGGGACTCAAATATTGGCCCTGCAGCGATAAAAGCTTTGACAGATTGCCTTGCCCCAGTTATCTACTCTTATCTTATCTGCTGAATGTCACTGCAATAACATAACCTGTTATTTCCCAAATCGTAAAGACGCAGGGCGTGCAGCCACTGGCTAAGGGGGAAAGGAGCGCTCACAATGCTAGACTGCAAAATGTCTCGAGCGTACCGAGAGGCCAATGCGCTGAGGTCATACACGCTTTGAGTTTCAGTCATAACGCACTGAACTGATTATGAGCAGGGGGATGTTCCTCGTGCTGAAGGGAGGGGGAAAAGACCCTCTTCTTTTTTTGATCTTTACCATTGTCCCATACCTGAGGCATGACATCAAGCCAGACTGCCAGAGTAAACCACAACAGATTTTGCTTGAAGGGTTGCAAAAAGTGAAGTGCAGTGCCCAGCCCTGGAATGAGTAGCTGTTGACATGGCAGATACCAATCTGGTCAGTGTTAACCGCTCTGTTTTCTGGCTCTTTTGAAGGGCTTGTCCCTCCTGCAACTGCACAGCAGCACTTAGCAGATGCCTTTTAACATCTATCACAGTATCAAGTATAGCTGCCAACACAAATACCGGCTACCGCAAACAGACATACATACACAGACACATTAAAACCGCCATTTACGTTTGTATGCTGACTGACAATATTTATCTGTCATCATTAGGACAGTGAAGCTCGTTTATTTCCCATTACAGTAAGGTATTCAACCACAGTCCCAAAAGCAAATCCAACTGGCAAGAGACTGTTTCCACGTGAGGGGTATAACGATTGATACCGTGGGATCAGTCTTGGACTTGACCAAAGTGAGTCTGCTGCTCCGCTGCATCACTTCATTTTGCTCACGCTGAAGCACCAAAAGGGTTTCCGTTACAATTGCATTGCATTAAAACATCTTTATTGAATCTGCTGTCTGGGTTTATATAGCTAAGACCGTCAGTAATTTGAATGCTAACAAACATTCCTACCGCGGTGCTGCCAACAATAATAAAAGATGTTTGTGGTTACAAAAAAAAGGCAGTTTTTGAATGCTGCGTCGCTTATAAGCCACATTTTCAGCATATTCTGATTTATGATGATTGTATCAGAGGAGACAACAGATCAATAACCTCTGCTATTCTCAGCTAGCTAGAATATACTGCGGGAAAAATGTAAGTGTTCTTAATAATAATAACAATACTACTAATACCATTGTGGACTAATTGGCAGAGAGACGATATCATTATTAAATGTAGATCTGCTCTGCAACTTTTAATATTGCTGATATCCCAATATTTTATGATCAATAACTGTGAAAACTAAAATCATTTCCGCACACGAGTAATTGTGCAGCCCCACTGCAGCCTCGCATCCAATTGAAACTGACGCACGACCGTTTTATGGTAAGAAGCGAATTAGTGTTTGGAGCCATCAGAAGGTGAAGAGGTAAAGCTCTGACAAACATGACAGAAGAGGTCCAATTAGATAGCACATGTCCCCAGCAATATTGTTTTCCCCGAGTGTGGGCTTCTCTACCTTCTTCTTCCAGCTCTCTTTTATGACAGTAGACCGTGTCGCTTTCTACGGATCAATTATCTCAGCCTCTATCAACAACAAAGAGCTGCTCATTGAGACTGGCCCTGCCTAAGGTCCAAGCATACACCAGGAATCTATTGTAAGGAAAGGCACGTGTGTGTGTGTGTGTGTGTAGCACACACACACCAGCACAGCAAAACTGGCCTCATTCAAATCCCCCATTCAAAACCTAGAGATGCAATACAATTAAATACAACAAATGCAGACATGTTGGGGTACTCTCCACGATGTTTACCATCACAAAGACATACAGGCAGAGGACAAAAGAACCTGTAGGCTTGTGTGAAATGCAGGGGAAAAGTTCTTGGCCACAGTTACATCCAACTCAAATTCTAATGAGCCATCATGA
Organism: Monocentris japonica; assembly: GCA_900323365.1. Classification (NCBI taxonomy): domain Eukaryota; kingdom Metazoa; phylum Chordata; class Actinopteri; order Trachichthyiformes; family Monocentridae; genus Monocentris; species Monocentris japonica. The sequence goes on along the minus strand of OOFE01008568.1, from coordinate 10,933 downwards.
CCCAGGCAGAGAAAAAAAAAAAAAGAAAAGAAAAAGACAGTTTGAACGTCCTCTTAGTATGCAAAGTAAACTCCTAATGGACTTAGGTCCCAAAAAAAAAAAAAAAAAAAAAAAAAAAAAAGAAATGACCACATACAAATAGGTCACAGTTGAATTCATTTCTCCCCACCAAAAAGAACTAACTTTTAGGTTTAGAGTGAGACAATAAGTGGGAAAAATAAGTGAAAGGCTGCGGTAACAATGACTACTTCCCTAACATGTTAAGTCCACTGAAATAGACCTGAGTTGGAAAATGTGTTAAACGGGGTAAAGAATACTCCGACATGACAGCGGCCAGGCCTGGATGACCTACTTCTATACTTGAAATGAGAACATCCCGAAGCAACTCCAGCACTGACAGCCCAAACAGACAGTTTTTTTTGAAAACATATATATGTGTATGTATTGATTTTAAACATCAAAAAAAATGAAAAGGAAAGGAGAGAAGGGAGGGATTTAAAGTATGCAGGGCACAGTGGAATTTCAAACCCCAACCCCCTTCTCCTGCTCCCCTCAAGCCTCCACTGTAAAACCCCCCCACCACCACCCCCCTAAAAGTTTCCATTACTCGACTTTAACTGATTATCAGCTAAATGGATTCGCCTTGTCACCTCCTTCTCACTAATAGCATAATAGTTTCTATTTATTTCCAAGTGGTTCTTCTTGGGCTCATGAAGCCAGGCAGACTGGAGCTAGACAAGCCAGGCCTGCACAGAAACTGTTAAAACCACAAAAAAAAAAAAAAAAAAAAAAAAACGGTAACACGGTGATACGTGTGGGTCTCACTGGCAAAGCTCAGCAATGTTTACTAAATCACTGCAGGGAGCCTCAACTTCATAAGCTACTAGACACTACTAAGGAAGCTTGGAAATAAACACAGGCCTGGTTTATTTCCGTGGGGGAGCAGCATTTGTGTATTGATAATGGCTCTTATTGTTGTGAATTACCTACTAGGATTTCCTAAATGGAGACTATATTTGCCCACAGGAGCAGAGAGCGGTTGCCAGCGCATGTTTACCTGGTGACCCGTATCCCCAAATGTAACGACGTAAACTTCCCCAAGCGTTACACTGTAACTTACAGGAGATGAAAAGCACAATGACTTTATATGATTCACTTTGTTTTTTTTTTCCTTATAGCTTTTTAACAGAAAAACAAACTATGCCTTTGACAAAAGTGATAGCAACAAGTGTTTGAATTAAATGCTCGGCGGTTCCCGAACGTTTTGATGTCAAGGGCCCCGAAATAGATTCGACCATGGAGCCCCATTTGATAAGAGTTAGCCCTATGGAGCACCATCTGAGAAGATTTTCAGTTTGTTATGATTTAGTACAGAATTGCGTGATTGTTACATGTGGCGTTGAAGTGGGGACAGTAAAACATATGAGCAAATTACTCATCCTCACCTCTTCTCTCAAATTGTGGAGAGTGAAATTGAGCTAATCCTCATTTTGCCGAGGACCACCTGGAGACCCCTCAAGGGCCCCTGGGGGTCCCCGGCCCCCACTTTGGGAACCCACTACATGGAACCCACGACATGGCAACACATTAGAAATAGGCCTAAAGCAGCGATTCAGACTCACCTTGTACTCCCTTGTCGGGAACATCATTGACGTTGAAGCCTTTGGAGCTGTAAGCAGCACGAACTTCATTGCAGTTTTTCGACTTGGGCTCTGCCCTCGCCGACACAAAAAACACAACCAACGTGTAAACTGCGGAGAACACCAACATGGTCTTCATTGCCGTAAGTTTGAATAAAAGTTGCCCAACACAAACTTTTGAGAGAAGAGAAAAATCGCCGAGGTGTGGATAAACTAGGACAAAGTTTCAACAACTCCCACGTTGGGTTTCCTCATGGAGACGCGGTGATTTCTTTAGCGATGGTCAACAGATACTACATTCACAACAGCTCGGGCCACCTCTGAAACACTTGGAAAAAACAGAGAAAACAACCGCAAACACGCTTCAAAGAGACAAATGTCGAGTTCCAAACTCTCTCGAGAAAACATGAAGAAAGCAACAAAACATCGGTTAAAATTTTTTTTTAAAAAAAACTTTTTTTTACAGGCAAGAATTTAAGAATCAAACTACTTTTGAAGCTTATTCGTTTGTATTGTTCACCACTTGAACTTCGACGAAAAACCACGACAGGGCGGTAGACATTAGAAAGGTGCCGAAAAAGTTTTTTTCCCCAATCTTCAGCGCTGTGGTTTCTTTATGGACAGGACACTAAACTGTATACTATGCGTACTGAGATCCAGATGCTAGTAGAAAACCCCGGTGGACAACCAGGACTGCAAGTTCCGGGGGACAAAGACTCGGAAGGCAGGAACACCAGGGGTGGAGCGTGGAGCAGGCACTTCCGACTTTTGAACCTTTCATCGGCTTCTCTCCCCCTGTCTCTAAAGGTAACCCATTTGAAAACCAGGACTGGATTTGAAGGCGGAGCTACACTATAGGAGGCTATATAACTGAAGAGTATGCATTGGTCCACGTGACAGAGGAATAGACACCCAGTTAACTCAAGGACTCAAAATCACAGACCTGTTTCATGTCACCTTTTCACACCAAGGGGCCGATGATTTCGATACACTTTAGAGCACCAGAGTTATTTTGTTATCCATCTGTACTGTTAGGCGGGGTGATAACAGTGAGTCCAGTAAAACCTATGATCAAAAGAGACATTCCCATATCATTCTCTAGCCGCTGTAACTTGAAATGAATTCAATAAGAGTGAAATTAAACCTTGCTTCACTGTTCTGGGGACTCTCTGGAAACCCCTCAAGGACCCCCGGGGGTCTCCAGACCCCACCTTGAGCACCACTGGGCTATGTAACTTAAGGCTATTCCTTGTCCATACAACTGATCCATATCTTTACGCTTTTCCATCATCACATAATTTCTTTGTAGTTTTCCATCTCAAGCCAACATACAAATCTTTTTTTGCGATATTGAAGATTTATTATTGAAATTTTGCTGTTTGGCCTTTCTCATTCAATACAGTCTTTCGAATTCAATGCACGGAAACCCAGCTAGAGTTTCTATCACAGGCCTGTTTCATAGCCTTGCACAAGGGGCTGTACAGGTGGATGGAGATGACGGACATGAACGGGAGTTAACATTTCCTTCATCACGAAATGGCAAGTGTGTCAAAGAGCTTTTTCTTTACATTTTACAAGCGTGTGCATACATACAGTGTGTGTGTATCTGTATATATATGTCCTGATATGTGAGCGTCTTTTGTCTGTCCATTTGGAAATACGTATGGAACATTGGATGTCATATCTTCATGTCCCCCCTCTCGCCCCCTACACCACCTCCTACTTGCCCTTTTTTTTTTTTACCTCTCCTCTCTCCCCTCAGCTCTTCGTTCTCTTTATTTTTTGCCCTAGCACTTTTCTATTCTGTCAACTCTTAAATCATGACACACCGAACATGTCATGACCATGTCCATGTCTTGTTATGTCCTCTCTCCAGTCTTAATGATCCGTGGCCCATTCTGAATCAAAACCCTGCTTACATGTAGCTACATTTTGCTCATAACCTCTCCCAGCCCAAATATGAGCGCACAACTTTATGGAGTGTATAAACTGCTGCGAGCGACATTGCCCTGTGAACAAATCCCTTGATGAAAAATGTAATATTATATTGTAATATTAAGACTTTTTGCCCTGCCCCCATGTTTAAACATGTCTGGGCTTGAGGGGAGCATGTGAGTGTGTGTGTGTGTGTGTGTGTGTGTGTGTGCACGCGTCCATTGGTTTGGGGGTAGCACTCAGCAAAATGACATTCCTCCTTTTGTGTCCACATTCCTCAGGCTGCTCCATTCATTCCGTGTGACTGCGGCTGCTGCAGGGGAAGCCAGGGGTTGCTGAGGAGCGGGAGGAGGATGCTGGAGCTGTGTGCATGGGAGAGTGTGGGCCCGGTGCTCCTCTCAATAGGCCAACAAAAGGTAAGAAAATGGTCCGCTGCCATGGTAATTAGACGTGAATGAGCTTTGAACGACATGACATGTTTCAAGCGGGGTTTTTTTTTTTTTTTTTTTTTTTTCTGACAGAGGAATTTCAGCGTCCAGCTTGGTAAAAATTGGACTGGACCTGGGGAGCCCATACACAAATACAAGGCGGTTGCATTCCGATTGCTATTTGAATGTATGTGCACTGTTTGATGAGCCCTCAAGCCAGTAAGCGTACCCAAGTCCAAACAGCTTTATGTGTTCACCATGAAATGCTCAGCTCAAATACAGATTCATTGGGAGTCAATCACTCAGGCAGAAAATTCAGCAATTCCTGATAGTCAGCTATCCCCACTGTTCCTGCTGACTAACGTCAAAATGACCTTTCACTCTCATAATGCGTGCTGTTTCAACATTGGCCCAATATTACCCTAAGAAAACAGGAGAACTCTGCATTTCAATGGGCCTGTTTGCCCTTTCTCCAGCCTCGCATTAGCATTCAGAGTATCCCCCCCCCTTATCCTGGGTCAGCTGCCTGGCTGCTCTCTCTGCGGCCAGCGTTTGCCCATCTCCTAATAATCAGCCTCTCTTTTCCATCTTAAAAGGTGCAATCCGGCGCAGGAGAGAGAAAGGCACAGTTGGATAACAATGCCATTTTATCTGGATCAGGGGAAGAAGAGGGCGCGTGGGTGTGAAAAGTTACAGCAGACCAGAGGGACGCAGTAACAGGATTTGATGTGTGTTTGTGGGTGACGAGCGGGTTACGTGTGCGGCTATAAGTGAAGGCCCTTGTTAGAAAGGGCTTTAAATTGAGACTAAACACAAACATTTCTTACTAATGAACCTAATTTCATTGTGTGAGTTGTGGACGAGTGTCTGTCACCTTGCTCGGGTGACTCCAGGGGCAAAAATAATGTGGCTCGGTGGTAAGACACCCCACAGAGAGGTGCAGAGGAAAGCTTAGCCTTGCACAGTGTGTTGCTGCTGGAGTTGTCCGTCATCTGTTGGGAGTGAGAAATGCAATACTGGAGACAAACTAGAGACAAACATACATGAGTCACACGCCACTTTGAGGGTCAGTGAACTAAGAGTGCGTCCACACTAAGCCGTTTGAACTTGAAAACGGCGCTTTCGAAAAGCTCGCCGTCCACACTACAGTGCAAGGGTTTCAAATTTATCCACTTGGGAGAGCGTTTTCGAAAAGCTCCGTCAAATTTACCCGGCTCAGTGTGGACGTAGCCCGAGAGCACAATCTACAGACACATAAATGACATGATTCATGAAGGGCTTTGAAGATGATCAAAGGATGAAAGCACATACAGCACTATATACTTGCAACGGTGTGTGTCCAATTCATAACCTCTGTGGCATGTTGTCCCTTTTCTCGTTCTCATTTTTCCCTGGCACTTAAGCAACGGTCTATATAAATCTGGATGTCAGAGAAAGCTGTCTAAAATAATGGTTACGCAATTCATATCTACGCCTAATAGTTAAGACATATACAGACTTGCAGGTCGGCATCAATTTTTGATAATAACAATGCAATTACATGCTAAGATTTCTGGCTTTAATACGCCAAGACACTAACCTGCTTACCAAAGACTAGCAATAACAAATGACCTCTACCGTTGTTGCTATTCAAAGAGTACCTAAAAAAAACAGAACACAAGCAAAACCCTCCAAACGTTAAAATACGTTTATTTTCTGTAATAGTATAGTATTTCCCCATCAACAGTAAAGTAAAAAAAAAAAAAAAGTGAATTTCAGACTAACAAGAGCAACGCCAGGTACCAAACACTGTTCCCTGGGCAGAACGCAGAACTCGCCTGTCCCTGCCCAATGGTCCATTTGCTGAACTAAAATCAGCCGAGTGGCAGCAGGAAGGAGACGCTTTTTTTTTTTTTATTAGCGTCTCTCCAAACAGGTTAACCAACATGGAGCTTCTAATAAGCACTCCGCTCAAAATAGCAAGGGAGCTTGATTCCAATCTTCATCTCGTTTTGTTTTGACAATAAAACCGAACAAAACAAAAGAATAAAACGCAAGCACTTGGCTCCTGGTTTTGAACCAGACATGGAAAGAACATACAAGTAGATGCAAAGGCCAGACCTTGAGAATATTTGATGCAAGCCACGGTAAAGAAATTCAACTGACCCATACATATTTACATTGTCTCTCATGACACCCCGCTTTGCCCTCAGTGCTAAAGAATACGCTAGAGATTTGCAGCAATGTTGCTTTATTGACCAGCTGATAGCTCAGTCCATCAACCACGTTTTATTGTGAAATACACCAATACTGCAACGAAATATATATTTGTAAACATGGCAACAACACAGAGAGACATACATCTGTACAGTTATCAGGCTGAATTGGAGAATGAGGCTCTAAGATAGCCCTTGAATCTTTTTGTCGTAGGGCTGCTGGTGACAACAAAAACGCCAGCATTACAAAATAAAACAAACACCGATGGTTAGGGGAAAAAAAAAACACTTCAGCCGAAAGAGCCAGTCTGATCAACAAAATTTCTAGTCTCTTGCCGTCATTGTAGTGCATCAGCTCAGACGGGATCTAACTGTAGTAGGAGTAGACCAGAGGGCAAGAGTAGCACAATTTCTTATTTACACAGTGCCATGGGTTTGTCTGGTGTACTTGATAGGGGAGCTGAGAACATCCAGTGATTTCTAACACTTTCTAGAGTAAAACGAAGACAGGTTCTTGCTGAGAAAGAGAGATAGAGGAAGACAGCATTTTCTGTCGTTCATGCCAGCTTTGATTGAGTCATTGAACTTTACATTGGGACCCAGAAGGGCCACTTTAAAAAAAAGACACCAGCTAAATACGTTTGTGACATTCCACAGAGTACGTATTCAATCCCAGGGAGGGGATTGTGAGCGTTGTGAGTGTGCAAGGCGGGGGGGTGGCCACCAGTCAGTGGTGGCAAAGCAGGAGGAGAGGGAGCGTCAGAGGGAGGGCCGGAACCAGGTAGCTCCTCCACGGCGGAGACGCAGATGATGAGACGCCTCCAACCCCGGCTGTGGCCAAACGAGGGGTCAGCAGCTGCTCCTGGAAGGTGAAGTCATCCATCGCCAGGTTATCAGCAAGGTCTGAGAGACGGACAGAGACGGAGGCGAGACGGAGGAGACAGACAGGAGATAAGTGAGGGGAGGCGAAAGAATGAAAAATATGAGAAAGGCAGGAAAAGGGATGGAGATGATTAGAGCAAACACTGTCACAAGAGCTGAATAACACTCATGGTATGTCTGTCCTCCTTTTGCATGATGCCTTGCACAGCTGTAAAAACAATGTTACACTGGGAGAGCGGAAAACCAAACCTCCACATATCCAGATGTCACATGTTACTGTTTTAGACATATGCTGAATCACATAGATATATGCTCTACTCAGTTTGAGCGTTGAAATATGAATTTTGGCGGTGAAATGCTGAAAACAAGAACTTTAACAAGCATAGAGGCTGTATACGGTCATGTCAAATCTATAACACAATCTATCCTTTACACTGCTCATACTATTTTCTGCATGCCTCTGATATAATATAATATAATATAATATACAAAACATAACACAGATTAATATGTGTGTAATATAAAGGGGAGGGAGGGGGGTGATCAGCTGGGAGATTTCTCTGTTGAGAATGGATGGATGGCACTATTTTATTTTATTTTTCTTATTCTTATTTTCTTTTCTTCATTTCTATCTGTGTGTTGTTGATATACTCTTGTTTCTGTTGAAAATCAATAAAATTCAAAAAAAAAAAAAAAAAAACAGATTAATAGTAAATATCAAAATAAATAAATCAAAAAAAACAAAAAAAAAACACCGTAGCCTACTTAGGTTAGTGGAAGTGTGGCTAGTGTAGATGTGGGGTATCTTGAGTTTTGGACCAGGAAGTCACTAGTCTAAATTCCTGAACCAGCTAGGAAAATGTGAGTGGGGAAAGTGAATGACTAAGAGTCGCCCCTCCCTCAACTACTACTGTCAAAGCGCCCTACAGCAAGGCACTTAATCCCCAATTGTTCCAGTGGGACTGTTTAGTGGCTAACAGAAAATTGGGGAAATTGTGATTGTACTGGGCAGCTCCCAGGTGTGAATGTACCTAACTGTATGAATGTGAAGCGGAGCGTGGATGAAAAACCTAAAAATGAATGGCCTTCGATAGACATTCTTCATTTTGTCATGTTCATCCTGTCTTACTCCTCCACCGTGTTACTCCATCTGTTCCCTGCATCGCGGTGACTTCATGGTCACCTGCTGCTCTGTCTGACTGCTCTGCGACCACAGCTGTTCTGCTATTGACGCTGAACAGCGCTTTTCCTCCCTGTGTGTGCGAGACTCTCTCTTAGGGCTCGTTCGGCGTTGCTTTGTCTGGCGGAAAGCTGTGAGGGAGACTGAAAAATGAAGGCAGGAGGATATCGGTAATAAAGCAGCGCTATGGTTCGGAACGCCAGCTATGTGCAGAGCTGTCCCCTGTCAAGCCAGCTGTGGAACACCTCTCCACACACACACACACACACACACAGAGTGCATTTCTGACATACCTCCCCCCACACACTCTTGGTGGTATAGCTGGAACAACTTTCTCTCTCTCTCTCTCTCACACACACACACACTTGTCAATGCAATACATCTGAGCTCCTAAAATAACAGATAGCTCCGAATTGAATTAGTCGTCCCATCTGATCCGTGTGTACTGTTCTCCCTAGTCGGAGCGATCCAGAGAGAGGAAGTGGCTGATCTAAACCACGGTGTGATCAGAGGAAGCTGTCAGAAATCTGACTCGGACAAGTCTCTGCTCCAGCACTGGCCTCCTCAGCAAAAAGAAACAGAGAGAGTAGGGCCTTTCCTCCCAGGTCCCTGGTGCCCACAGTCCCTATGCTGCCAGGCACCATCTACAACAGAGGAAGGAGGCAAATAAATAAACCTCCCACGCTGAAAACCGCATCTCCTATGAATGTCTTTGCAATGACGACATCAGTTGAACGCCGGCCAGAGGACAATTAACTTTTTTCTTCTCCTCCGTCCTCTGACATGGCAGTGGGCAGGCATGCTTTGGGGCCCTGAAAGAACGATTTGTCATTGTCGACAGCAGCGCACTGTACTGCCGAGCCAATTAAAGTCAAGGTGCAATTCGATACAGCTTTTATATACACGGTGGATAAGGGAGGGTGTTTCCGCGTTTGTGTGTTTGTGTGTGAACGACTGAGTGAGGCGTGTGTGTGTCTGTGTGTGAAAAGGCGAGAGACAAAGTAGGAGAGCATTGTGTGGTGTGCATTGCAGCAGCAATAATGTGTGTGCATGTAGTGAAAAAAAAAAAGTCTCAGGCCGTGAAGAAAAATCCCTCAAATACGCGCAGGGAGGAAAAAAAAAAAAAAAAAGAGTTCTTTCTCGCTAGTTTAAACACTTCTACATGAGCAGCACCACAGAGGGGCCTTGTTCTGCAGGCTTTAAAAAACAACCCAACTGGAACTGGGACTGAACACTGTGCAAACTTAGATCCCCTACACTCCCACCCAGGGCTGGGACTAATAATATCCTGTTATAATTAGTGATGAACACCTGTGTGTGTGTGTGTGTGTGTGTATTTGTAATAGAGAGGATAAATAGAGTGAGAGACAGAGAGAAAGAGAAAGAGAGAGAGAGAAAGTGAGATAGATAGACAGCTAGATAGAGAGAGAGAGAGAGATGCCCACACAAGCAGGGACAATTAGACAGATAGATGGATAACCCCTGGCTATAAATAGAGCCACAATTCCTACGGTGATTAATGTGACCAATGTGGGCCCTGGTGGCTTTCAGTAGAGTGGAGCCCTCCTGCTTGTCCATTCAACCCCCCCCCCCCCCGCCG
>OOFE01008548.1:1128-11765 GCA_900323365.1 Monocentris japonica | reverse complement strand
CCTGTACATTTGTGGAGAAGTGCCCCTGATATAATAACAGGCTGATAGACATGGAAAAAAATTGTGTTAGGCTAGTCTCAAATTTCACTCCCAAACACACGTTTGGAGGACCAAAAGAGAGAGAAAGAGGGAGACGGCGAAAAATGAAGCTCTATATTAATTAGGTGCTTTCATGGGTGATTTGCTATCAGGGGCGGCTGTCTTAAATGACTTAACTCAATACCTTTCTGATACCAGAGCCCTGCCAAAAAGGAATGAAGTTTTAATGCAATTATTGTATTTCCTTTAGTTGCCTAACTGCTTGATGTGGCCAACAGTGCTTTTTAATCTTTTTAAAAGAACAGCTTTAAATGCCCTTCTAATTGTGACATCCTTCCCGCCTTAATGCGACCTTTAGCTGAGGAAGCAAGGTCTCATGGGAACATCTATCAGGAATTATTGACCCTGAGAGACATGGGGAAGTGAGGTGTAGACCCAACCATTTACAGTAGCTAGGCTCCACATACACACGAGTGCAGACACTCCAGGCTACATCATTGGTCCCGTTGGAGTCGAACCATTGTTGCTGTGTAACTTCTAGGCACTGATTTTGAGAGGAGCTACTTTATGAGACATTAAAATGAGCAATGGTTACCAAAAGCCAAACTTCAGCATCAGTAAAATCTGATAAAGGAGTACCGGTGAAATGTGGGGTTTGTTCTGCTACTAATGACAAACTATGAGCCAGTACAGACCTACTTTTACATCTGTTAAAATGGTACAGTAAGTAAGTAAAAGGGTAAGTACAGTGGGTTGGTTTTTAGTCCCTAAATGTGGTTAATCTTTATTGAATGGTCCTAACTTCAGAAATTAAAGGTCAGAGTCAACGTTTTGATGGGTGAAAAAGGATCATGGAAAACTTCATTGACGTTTGCTTGGCAAAGGTTTAAAAATAACAGACAGTGCTACATCAGTGACAATGTTAGACCTGTGGGCAAGGCTACAAACATGACATCAACAGCACATTACGCAATTTTAGTAAGGGGGGGTTGGTGGACGGAAATAAGGTTTTTTTTTTAAGACCACTGCATGTGCAGACCAAACTTTCCGTTCAGTAGCATTTCTCTATCAGACCCCTGTCATCACAACCGTGGAAGAGTTGACTGGTTTAGCACTATGAAACGACGAGGAAAACTATCAAACTGTGAAAACTATGCGGGTTAGGGGACATCCTACACTACAGAATATAGCCGGATTATATCCTTCAGACTGTAAATTCTAGTCATGACAAATCTACACAACAAAGTATAGTAACCAAATGTGCTGTGTGGTTTATCTAAGTTGTAGGTGTTAAGTTGTTGGTGGAGGTTTCAAGCAGCAATTTCTGCCCTTTTTAAGTTCCGGATCAAGAGAATCAGGAAAAAAAACAAGTGTTGAGTATACACTTCAGCGGCAACAAAAGATGATAATGCAACACTAAAGTGAAGGATGGAAACATATGGTATCCAACCAATTTCAAAAATAGCCTGAGAGTTATGGTATTAAGCTTAGGCCGACATTTCTCAGTGTGCAACTGTCAGTCGTGTTGCCTGGTGTTGCCCTTGCTAAACTACTGAGACAGATGACTGTTTGGATAAATACATCCCCATTGGGGCCCTGGGAGCCCCTAGAGCCACGATGACTAAAGACCAGTACCTCTGTCAGTGACACCTCACTTTCACCCACTTTGGCCAAAAAGACTCATATAGCCCACAAACTCCTTTTAATTCAGGTAAAAGGCCCAAACCATGAGTCTGGGGCTGCTGCGAGAGATAAGGGTCATCAGAGATTAACCCATGGTACTTTAGCAGTGGGGGGAGGGGGAAGAGGGGAGTCGCAGTGGAGCACAACAAACTACTTAGCCACCACAAAACATTCCAGCCCCTTCTCAGCTGCAATCCAGTAATGGATACTTCCTCAGCTCCTCGATTGGTCAAAATGTTTTCATACAATAATTTAATTCAGAAACACATTTACAAAGCAGGAGTAATCAATTTTAATTAGTTGATTTTTTTTTTTTCATTCGCATAAAATTTAATGTACTGCCATCGATCTCCTTTGTTCTTTAATGCAGTGCCGCTTTCCTGTAATTCGAATCTTTTATTTTTTTCTTTTACAGTCAATGATGACATTCTGTGACAAGCAGCTCCATGTGCCTTTTAGTACTGGGAATGAGCATTACCAGACACAAGGACACCCGCAATTCAACTTCATATCAGTAGAACATACCAAAAAATGTGTTGACACGATAATAGGATAATTTGTATAAATGTGTTATGTATAAATGAAAACATTCATATGAAAAGTGGCACCAACTAAAATAAGTACTGGAACAAATTAAAACAGAGTATCATACTTTTTGAAGGATAAAAGGTAACTAAAGCCATTAGTTGCTGACTTTTGTACTTTTTTCAATTTCTGAATATACACAATAATTTTCCCCAAAATGAATACATACCATTTTGGAAACAAACTCTTCAAATAAACAACTGCATTAAGGTGACTAAGAAAGGTCAAACTACACATATACATTATCAATACGAGCTTTTAGGAGTAGTTTAATGTTCTCTCATGAACACTGAGGAAGAAATGAGAGAAACAACTGGCTATAGTAAACAAAGGCATTCTTTAAAACTGCCGCTGCTCAGTATTGTGTCCTTCATATCATCAAGGCACCCCGGGCTTTCACATCCAATTAGTTGATTGAGGCAAAATGCAAGCGGCACCAGTCGCAAACAACGTGAAGCTTGTGTCCAAGCGACACACCACAGAAGTTGTGTTGTGGTGGCAGAAGAGCCGCCCACGTCACAAGCAACTTGCAGTGACAAGCCTATCCTTCTCTGTTGAGCCACGCTACTCCTCTCATTGCAGCAACACCCACCCACAAAACATACAGACACACACCAAAGCAACTTGAAGTGAACCACTGCGATAGGCAAATAAAGGAGGGAGCTGTGGTGAAGATGCAGCGAGTTGACATTAGTTCTGAATGCAGCTCTCCCTGCTTGCCAAGTTGACTAATAAAAGTATAGAGAGGCCAGTGACAACAGAGAGAGGTGTCCTTTCATTGATCAAATGATTCCTTCTTGAGTACAGTGACACTGGATGAGAGTGTGCCCACAAAGACAACCAGACAGATTGTGACATTCCAGTGACATTATAATCGCACATCAACCCCTCTCCAGTCAACAGCCTGAATGCGCTAATCGTGCGTCTTGGATCAACAATTTCATGGTCTTCAAAGGGGGCCAGGAATTGGTGGCATGACCCTCCACACGGGGTGAGACCCCGCTTTCCTCCGTGAGTGCCACAGAGGGGGAGAGCATGAAGGATGGTTTGAGCCCAACATATCAAGGCCCGGGTAGAGCCAGAGAAGATTAACATCGCCATCTACTGGTCAGGAGTGGTAATGGTAGAGTGAGAGGGGGGAGGAAGGCCTGGCAGCTTTCCCCCGGTGCCTGTCTTTCACTGAGACCTGTCAGAAACATTTAGACACACTTGCCAAGACAATAGGCCACACATCTACAGCGGTGGAGTCAGTCTGAAATCACCACCAAATGAGGGGGAAACTTAAGGCAGTAGACCTCCCTTTGGTTTTGGAGAGAGAGCAGGCAAAGTCTGTTCCCGATCAGACTAAGTGACAGAGAAAAATGTTGGCAAATTCTCTTTTTTCTGGAGGCCTCCAACTGCCAGTCAGTATCTAACCTCAAGAGTAGGATTAAGATGAAAAGCCTGTGGTGCTGACAGCATCATGAGAACAACAATCATTGGAGTCTGAGAGGCAGCAATCCTCTCCTTTCTCATTCAACCTCCTTTAGAACACAATTTTAACATTACAGTTAGACAAATATAATGTCACGAGTAATTCTTTCAACTTTTCTGAAATGAGTCACACCACAAACTGGAGTTTCAGTACTATAAAATGTAAAGAAGATCTGTATGACATTCAATCTATTCATGCCGCACCCATCCATCTGAACCCGATTCACCTTTTCTGAGAAGTTCAGCCAGAATTTTCAGGTTTTGCAACATACTTTCCCAAAGAATATGCTTGTTATGTCTATACAACGTGCAATCCAACTATTTCCATTACAGAGATATAAATCAGACCAATTGTTCATGTACAACTGACAACTTGACAAATTTTAAAAAAGCAGGACTGCCTTGAATTGAAATTCAAGTTCACAAATCTATTTTCTTTCTTTGGATGTGGTGTTCATTTGTGTTTTTAAAAGAAATTGTCCCTGTTGGAGGATTATATTCCCCAAAGAGGCATTCATGTATGTGTTCTGCATTCTTCCTGAGAGAGCCAATAACCAATAATTCACCTCTGTCAAAACCCTAAAGTTGTCACCTAAGGTAGGTAGATTTAATCATATCCATCCACACTGAACAAAAACTAAGTAATCAGAATTAAAACCTGTGTGTCACTGATGTACAGTCCCGACCAGTATGGCTGCTGTGTCACGATCAAAGGCAGTGGCAAAAGTTCAGGGGTCAAACCCACGTGAACTCTACTGACACAACACGTGGTGCTGGAGAAAGTACATGTTTCACCGGGCCTCAAAAGAGTGAGAGTAGGCGTCCCACAGTGAACTGCTATAATGTCACACAGGGTGGCGTGTTACAGCAAAGGGGCTGACTTGGCAAGCCGCTCAGCAGCAGACGCGCACCTGTTCTGACATTTTCTGTCGACCTTGACACAGAAAACACATGACAATGCCACTCTCTGCATTTCAAAAGCGCAGGGCGTTTGACAAAGCCCCTTCACTTCCCCTTTTCTCATCCCCCTGATACTTAAAACCACTTTCCACTGTATGGTGAGGGAGAAAAGCATGACGTAGTCCCATAGAAATGGGGAGGGATGGACAGGAGGCATAAACAAAATAACAGGGGAAAACAGGGAGTTAGTGGGTGTGACATAAACAGAAATCTAATACTGAGTTACTCTTGCCACTGGATTGCAAGCCACCAATACCTCTCTTAGATATAATCCCTAGGGAGAGCCAAACCTAGAAGGAGCAGAAGGGCCTCATGTCTTTTCTATTCACTGTATTTCTGCCCTCACATTCTCACCGTTTCTCTTCAAGTTCAATACGGAGCTACTACAAATGCATCCATCTGCTATTTTAATCAAAGAGAAAGCAAAAGAGAGGTGCCAGGAAAGCTGCAAAGGAAAACAAATGCAGTCTCCCTGTTAATCACTCCATTAACAAGAAGACGACAGTCCTGATGCTCATGCCAGGGAGGGGAGCCGGTCCAGGTGTTGGATAATTGTCAGTTGTGCCAGTGGTGTGAGCAATGGCTGCTTTTTATTGTGCCAGCCTCCGTTTCACTGCTGGTCTACACTTGTGCCCCACCTTAATGATAGCTGTTAAAGCTACTCTTTCAGCTGAAGACTGCTTGCAGACACAAAGAACTCTTGGCAAGGGTTTCTCCATGCTGACTGTAGTGGACTATGGATGAGGGTATAGACATCCTATTATAATCTCTGCCAAGTGCAGCTCATTTTAAAAGTGCATGAGGAGGGTCTAGTTCAAATAAAAGGTCAGAACACCCTTTAAAAAAAAACAATCTCAGCCCTGGGATGTTCCTTAAAAAGCAAGTCCATACATTGTCTTTCTGGGATACAATATTAAAAACCGATTAGAGAGGAAAACAACTTGCCAGGACAGCAACTTGTCATCAGAAATGCCTCAAGTGCTTCTTTCTTCTATCACAACATCCCCCATCAGGTACAGGTGAGGATAACTGGCAAAAAGAGGCCGCATGCAGGCAAGGCTGAACTTTTCTGTACGACTATGACAAACTCAACTTTACAGCAGGTTGTCAATACATTACTGTATTATTCTTTCAACAGCTAAAGCAAGTTAAGCTACAGCATTTTGGCTTACGTCCTCTATTTAGTAGGTTTTAAGATGAATGATATTGCTTTCTATGTTCTCAGTCATTTTCCTTCAGGCCTAGAGAGTATAGCCCACTATCTCTTTTTTCTGATTCCCCAGATAAAGCCACAATCTCAGGGCGCCACACACAGAGAAACTCTGAAATCCCATTAGCGTTTTGCTTTCATTATTTTTCATCAAACCCAGAAAACTGACACATATTAATTAATATCCATTACCAGTTTTTTCGCCCCTCTGCCAGAGAAGACATTGGGGGGAAAAGAAGCAATTAACTTAACAAAATAATCAAAAAAATTGTTTCAGAAATCCCTGATAAATGTCATGTGAGGTCCCGTCTAAATGTAAGAAGTGCAATACATTCTTGCTGTCATATTCCATTAAACTGCTATTACAGTCTTGATAGAACTATTAGTCACTACATTATTAATAACATTAATGTATTTACATTTTTGGTGTACAAGCCTGCTTTCATGCAATAATTTATGAACCCGACTTCAGATATGTTATAATGTTCCCCATCTAGGCTCTTTTGTGTTTATTATTGATTGTGAAAACAGTCAAAATTCCAAGTTAAATCTCCCTCTGCCCCCCTCCCCCTTAATGTATTGGAGTGGGCTGTTTGCATTAAAGGACTGAAATAAAGTGCATTTACATCTGAAGCATAACTTCATAATTTACATTCCAACATTTATTAGAGGTGACAAACGAGCGTTTGGTCCACTCATGCTTTTACACAATGCAGCACTCATTCAATCCATATAAATTACAGCTGGGCGAGGGAGTGCAAGTGCAAATGATTTTATTATATTTATGCATGTATGACTCTATAGGGGGTTACTGAGACTAACAAGGAGTTACTAGATTAGGCCAACTGTGGTTAACAAAGAAAGCAATATGAGGGAAAGGGTTGGACCACTCAAATTTCAACATTATTTTAATGTTTGGCCCTAAGGTTAAGGTAAAACCTGAAAATCTATGTATGTGTAATAAGAGAGCTGTGAGTTGAGTACATAAACTGCACCTCCAACTATGACGACTATGTTAGCTATACTGTACAGTTCTTTTAAGTATTACTGTACAATATCCCAATATTATTCCATTAAAAGACACTTGCCTAAAAGGCAGTATTATATTACATAATTAGACAGGGCAGCATTTTCAGAAGTGTAGTTACAAATGCACTGAGGGGATCCCAGCATTTGAACAAATATCTGGCACTGTAGGGGAGCTGGCAGACAAATTAACAGCTAATAACTTGCTGGGAAGCCAGATAAAATGAAAAAAAATGTTCCCCAAAGTGTCAATTACAAGTAATTTTCCTCTGATTTCCACACTTATGAAAACATGACGTGCTAAGGAGAAGCAGGGAAAAAAGAAAGAGCATTTTGGATTATGTGCCAAAATGTTTTTGGGTTTGTTGTTGTTTTTTTTGTACACTCCATCAATCTGTTGAGGGAGAAAGGGAATTCAACATCAGCTAAAGGATTTTGAGGATTGTCTTTAGCTCTGGAAAGCACTAACACATGCCTCCCTTGTGATAGCACTATTTGGTCAGAGAAATGAGAGACGGAGAGGGAAAGAAGGGTGATTCGATCAAATTCCTGTTCATTAAAATCAGAGGACATCACAAAAATTAGAAAGATGCTGACAAATCAAAGGGTCTCAGTACCTGAATTACCATAGTCATTTACTTATTAAAGCCAGGATGCTTCCTGTCAATCAAGAGCCATCACATTCCCCATTTGCAGCGGAAAGCCAGCGTAATTGCTTCTCATACTAATCAACACAACTTGTGTAATTATGCCTTGAAAGTGACATTGGAGGCTGAGAGCGATGTGAGCAGTCTTGACAGCGGAGACATCTCAGATTCATCAGGAGATTTTCAGTCTCGCTGCGAGGAGACAAGCCACTCTCAGACCAAGTTACTCACTCCTGCAGTTCACGTCCATAAACACAAAGAAACGACAATAAATCAAGCTGAAGTAATTACAAAGCAGAATAGCGAGTAAAAAGGGAAGCTCGGCTCAATAAGGCCACTCTCCCAAGTATATTGAAGCAAAATAACTACGCTGTAATTAAACTGGTGTCGTATTTCTATCATTCCTTAAGTAAATATATTATGACAGTTCACTAAATTGTGGGAGAAAAGGAAATTACAGCTCTGTTACCATGCTGTTTACATTAATGTACTTGCTGAGACAAAAATCCCTACAAATAAAGTCCTAAGTATTCATTAAAGTTTATTGAATTCTGTTTAATCACAGACTTCAAATGTGTCTCCAAAATGAACTTTGCTTAAAAGAAGCTTAGACATTCTTCTGAGCATTAGAAATCCCTATCCAAACCAAATTCCCAGGCTGCATCTGTCCCTAGTCACACTGTGGCTCAGCCAGGAAGGTCAGAGTGAGGTCAAACTACTACAACAAATCAAGAGCCACGAGCCACAACACGAAACTCTATCTACACATAATATGTGTATTCCTGACAAATGGCGACGACAACTACTTGTGAACTTTAAAGTGAATTAAGTGATTTCCAATGTTGTTGAGACCAAGATAAAAGCTCTCGTGAAAGGGTGCATTACTGTCTCAAAGGGGCTGGCAATGCAGATCTAGTCCGGCTAAGCACATAAGGCAGAAACCACAAAATAATAAAAAAGAAAAAATTGGGTTGGACTCATCTCTGCTCATCATTTTCAAAGAGGTGGGTGGAACCATCAGAAAAAAGTCACCAACATCAAAAAGAAGGCAACTGATAATTCTGGCATATGAGGGGAAAAGCATCATGTTTTCATCTGCAAACAGAAATGAAGATGAGAGATTTATGGCTCATAAAAAAGTTCAAACGACAGAAAAAGCAAAAATCCTCGTCTGTGTCACGCCTCCCTCATGACCTCCAAGTTTTGCACAAGACAAAGTCAAGAAATG
Source organism: Monocentris japonica (assembly GCA_900323365.1). Classification (NCBI taxonomy): domain Eukaryota; kingdom Metazoa; phylum Chordata; class Actinopteri; order Trachichthyiformes; family Monocentridae; genus Monocentris; species Monocentris japonica. Next base: position 2,914 of record OOFE01008548.1, on the reverse strand, counting down.
CTCTTTTGTGGCCACATATGAGAGAAACAAGTAGACTTACTGTCAGAGAAAACAGGGGCTTTTACAGGAAAAGCCTGTGTTCAACCTGCGTTGAACTCTAATGAGTCAAAAAGTGTGACCTGCACTTAAACAAGGAGTCAAAGCCAGAAGCTGTAAACTCATTTTCCCCACCCAAGCCAGCAACGTCGGCAGGACCTGGAAGATGTGCTCCGAGCATGCACGATAAATCTGACGTGAAATCATAATCATAAAAGCAATTAGCTGACCCTGCGCCACTCGTCCTTGGACATGACAGTGAGAATTCATACAGAGTCCTCTAAGGAGGCTAGTTGCCGGGTTGGGCGAGGAGGGGAAAAAGTGCAACACAGCAACAATAAAATGGAGGGCCCTTCCTGTGTCATTAACCACCGAAACAAACAGCGCATGATGCACAAGTCACACTGAGAAACAGAGAACTGAGCCTCTGTGCATCACAAAGGGAAAAGTTCACTAAGACCACTGAAAGAAACTGTGGTCTGAAAAAGGTTCACATGCTCACCTATAGGCATACTCTGAGAAAAACATTTGGAAGAAGTGACAAACAATGCCATGTCATCTAAACAGTTCAGAGACCTAGCCCACACTGCACAGCACAATTGTCAGATAATATGTTTAAAAATGAGTTTATTTATCTGAAATTAACCACTATAATAAGGAGCACAGATGTGTGTCTACCGTAGTTCGACAGAGCATGAAGCAGGTTTACGGTCAACATTATAGGATACAGAATCTACTGACCATGAGATGGCAGGTGATCAGATTGGACTCTTTCAAGGAGTGTGTTAGAATCTCAGAAATCTCTTCACACGCACACACACACACTTTCGTCATCACTCCCCACCCAGTAATTACAGCAAGGCCAAACTAGTGGCTGCCACCTAGTGACCGTCTTCTCCAATAATCATGAAATATCTCCATGGCTCACGCCCCCACTCGGACCATAACTCTCCTTTACTGCAGACAGCTCCAATAAAGGATTACAATTACAATTAAAGTAATGAGCAAAGAGGAAAAAAGGAAAATCTCAGAGAAGATTCCCTTGACTAACTAAATGGCAGCCTAGTTTCTTGACAGAATGGAGTTACCATACCAGACTCATTACCGGCTACCATTTCTTATTCTGCCCCAATAATTAATTTTGAGCGTGTTGAAACCAGGAGTCCTCAAAAATTAAAATAATGGTCTTAAAAGTGATGAATGCAAAATGAATTGAAATATGAATCTCAAGTAAGAGATCAGCTTCCTGTTTTTTTTTTTTTTTTTTGCTTTATGGTGGTGAAAAGGTAAAAAGAAAAGCTTGAAATGACTTAAAATGCATTGCACTCTCTACTTGTACTTGGAAACTTGTGCAAGCCATACAATCCAGAGAACTTTAATAGAATGAAAACCACAGAGCATCCCATCAAAGTACATTAGGGCAAAAAGACAGATCTTTCCACAAATACATGATCCATAGGGGGATATTAAAGGACCTGACTTTGTGCATAAAAATGACTGATTCAAGCTCCTAAGGGTACTTCTGACTTCCTGATATCACTCTTGTGTTACATTTGCCTTACACCCACGCATAAGAGAGAAAGAAATCTGTTTTCAGAGCTAACATATGAGCAACATCTGTCTGCCCGGGACTCATGGGGCTTGAGAGAACAGCCGTCAGGGAGGGAGAGGTAAAATGAGGAGAAAAAGAGCAAAAGAGTGACAACACCGGCAGCAGTGCCCCTATGCTACTGGCTGCACCGATTACTGT
>OOFE01008547.1:10348-31677 GCA_900323365.1 Monocentris japonica | reverse complement strand
CCCCAAACAAACCTCCATCGCAAATCTGCCTCAACGTATACATGATGCTGTTGTCTGCGTACACATGAAAAGTATACACCTGGAGGCAGTGGTCTTGAAGAAAATGCACACACATACACACTCATTTGCCACTACCTGAAGACCCACCTGTCATACACACACACCAGTATAGGAGTGAAACCCCCTGCTGGCATCCTGTTGGCTCTCCCTGGGTACCAGTAAACGGTGTCATTAACACAGTGGTACTACAGCCAGTCACCGCACCCGTCTGAGACAGAAATGTCACCATACTGGCAGTCCACTGGCTGTGCTCTCAATTAGACTGCAGGGTTTCTTAGAGGACTACACAAATCAACTCCTACACACGGACACACAAAATATAACATACAGAGACACACAAACGTACTGAAACACACACACAGAGGACATACACACAGACATTCTTTGAAGTCACTCGCTCATAATGGTGTTTAGGTGGTAGGTAGGGAGCCTTGTATTGAGAGTTGATGATTTATTTGCCTGTCTTTCTTTTCTGGAGTGTTTATCATTTGTTGGCAATTTCCTCTGTTAAGTGCTTTTTAAGGATGAGTGTAGACCTTACATTGGGAGCTGGGGGTGTAGAGAGGGAGGAGAGGATGCAGGGAAGGAGTGTACGAAGCACTGCAGGTAGAAACTGCAGTAATTATGGAGCACTCGGACACTCTTTTGTGAGACACACACATTGACGAGAAGACATGACAGTGCCACAAGCAGCCTACACAATAGAGTGCACTTTCTAGATTTACTACTTCTTAGAAGAGGGGGATAACATAGAAGAATGAGAGACAGAAACACAAGGCTACATAGTCATCCTTCTTCTTCCACTTAGCTTGGAGTTGATACGATAGGGTTGTGTGTCTTTGTGTGTTTGTGTGCATGCATTTTGATTCTCTGCTATTGATTCTCTTATTCAGGAACAAACAATGCTGAGAAGAGCAAAGAGAGCAGAGAGAAATTGATTGAAACATTATTTTCAAAGAGCAGATTATCAATGATCCAATTATCCCAGTAGTTGATGAGGCTCCACATCTCATGTTTTTACTGCACTGATACCAAACGTCTCAGTCGTTTTATTACCACCAAATCCTGTAACTCGCATAGTTTTCCTCCAGTCACAAACTTGAGCACTGGTCTCTCTGTTGATCCTCTTACTGCTTTGTTGTCTTTTTACTCACTCCAGCATGGACGTACAAGGAGACTATGACCCATGCGACGCCACTGGATTCATCAAAATCAATGCTGTCAGGTCAGCACATCTTAGATTGCAATAGTACCTAACAGTCTTGTCAGTGTGTACATATACATACTGTACATGTCACTACTGCTTAACACAGTTCAGGTGGTTTCACAGATTTGACATGTGGATTGTCCATTGATAAAATGGCTTGGACTAATACAGCACCAAATACATTCTTTTCCTCTCATGTTTCTCTTACACAGGCTAAAGGAGCACCATCGTTTGCAGGGTTTATCCAGCAGCAAGAACTAAAGTGTTGGATCCTGCAGACCCTCATCATTTCCTCCCTTTTCACTTTCTCCAGTGTGTCTTCAGCAGTAGTCGGTTTAGACCAACATGCCCCATGTTGGTCTAAACACGCTAGCGATGCCACCAGACTCCAATTAAAATTAAAATCTTACTATTTCGCAGCCTGTAAAGAGCGGAGAAAGAAAAATATGTAAAACCTGACATTACAGGCTACATAACATCATGAGAGGTTGCCAAAAAAAATGCTTTGATTGACTATCTTGATTGATTATCTTAATAGATGTTTTGGATGACCGTCTTGGGAGTATGTATCCCTTTGTCTGCTATTTCCTGGATGTTTCTGCTTCTTGGTGTGCATTAATAGGTTGGTAATTGAACCAGGAACTCTGTTACAATAATAAAAAGACAATAGTATTTTGCTTTCTCGGCTCTTTTCTTTTACTGTATTTGTTGACAGAATTCATTATAGAGAAGGACACACAAAAACCATGTTATCAATCCTCACTGGAATCTGATTAATAGTTGATGCCTCAGCCACAGAGGCTGTGTATTTATTAATGCCTGCCTGTTTAACTCTTAAGACATTATGAGCACTGCTCCGTGAAGATCTTGGGGCATGGAGGACACTGTATCATATTTATAACATGTAGATGAAGCGGTAGCATTGCAGGAGTTGGGCACCGGCAAAAGTCGACTTGGTGGCTGGCTGATAGCCACTGGAGCAGAAGTGATAAGGCTATTTCTGAGCTCAAATGGCACAAGTCAGGTGGAAGGAAAGCCAATTGGCCAGATATGTATATTTCCCTGCTCATCATGTCTAGGCTTGGAGAATGAAAAAAAGGTTATAGGGATGGGCATTTTGAGACAAAGACTAAATGTAGTGTGATTCATTACTTGTTAAGAAAAACAACTAAACTGTTGGAATGAGCATGATGTGTATGCTTTTTACTCAGGAGTTTCACTTATAATCTTCATATAATGAAATATAGCACCTTAGGCTTAAATACTTTTACTAGTGCACTGAGTAACATTACAAGTAAGAGTAACAACACAAGAAAATACAGTTTTTTCAACCTTGTGCAGATTCACAAATTACAGGAAGTGGACAAAATAATGGAAATGCAACAATACAAATTTCAAAGTAAATTACAAAGGCACACAGATGAGTCATTAAGTTGCCAGTTAGATAATCACCAGTGATCAGTGGTGATAATCACCACTCTGTCCCTAAATTGAAGGTGCATCGGTCACAAAAACTGCCAAATCATGACGGCATATGCCAAACACAGACAAAGCGGAACACTGGTTGAAAGTCAAAGCTCACCAACAGGAATAGACTCATTTAACAGGATGTTTACTGAGAAATGTAATATGGCCTTTTTCTCATATCTGGACAGGTTCATGTTTGGAGAAAGCCAAGGGATGCTTTCAACCAATGTCTGTTGCCAACCGTTAAGCATGGTGGCGGATCTGTCCGATGATTGCTCTGCATGTTCCGCCAAAGCCAAGGGATATGAGGCTATTTTACAGGAGTGCCCTATGGTCCAAACGCCCATCGTGACATTCCCATATTCTGAGATGATGACGCCCCCGTACACACTGCTAAAGAATTTCAAGAGTGGTTTCATGAACACCAGGATGAAGTCATATGCCTTGCCAATGACAAGATCTAAACACCATCAAACCCTCAGGGGAAGTTCTGGTATAGTGTAAAATAGATTCCCATCCCCGTTATCCCTCAAATAAGTGGACACTTTCCTTCTCCAAATCCCACGAGAAAAAGTTCAGGACTTGTATGTCAGTTTTTCAAGGAGCATTGAAGCTGTTCTAAAAGCAAAGGGTGGCCCTTCTTATTCATATACTGTTAGGTGGCTCCATTATTTTGTCAACCCCCTGTATATTTCAATATGCTCTATAGTATATCATTATCACCCTTCACAATCTATAGGACACACCAGCTCACTCTTGCTCTTGCTGTGTGTGTATCCCTCCCTTGTCACCACGACTGAAAGGTGTCAGTCCTGCATTGAGGTGCTGGGTGAGGTGGGCCTCATGGTAGATTTGCGCAGGCAGAGGAGACCCCCTGCCAGGTCTAATGGGCAATGAGGGATCCTCGGACCCTTTCAGTCCGGCAAGAGCACCTCAGCCCCTGCTCAATTACACGGCAGGCGTCTCAGTCTTTGCCTGGTCAATTACCAGCCAGCCCCTGCATTTACAGGCGCGCACATACAGGTTGAAAGATAATCATCATTCAAAATTGCCCGGTAAGAATGAAGGGATGGATGGAGAGGTATTCAGATTAGTCAGTCAAGCTGAAGGGGGGGTAGGAGGGACGGGACAGCTATCAATCTCAATCTGGCTTCAGTGGTTGGAGGGGGAGGATCGTGGTGACCTTTCAACTTTGCCTGGTTCTCGAAGGATATGATCCTGGGAAATGCTGACTGATGTGATAGGTGTATTGTACAGTGTGCATGTGTTGTAAAAGGAGAAAGATGGTTTCTTCATTTTGATTGAAATGCAGGCTTCTTTAATCAGCGATCTTGTGTGAGTTTGCGTGCACACCTGGATACACATCCACCAACCCACCCACCTACCACATCTCATATTCCAGCCCCTCATCTGCCCTCCCTCCCACCTGTCCACCCAGTCAGCCAGGTATGAAAACTGGCTGACACCTGACCAAGGGAATTAATCATCCTTGACCCCTCACCAATTACCCCTCATTACCAGGTCTGTGTCTACCTCTCAAGGGAGAGCGGTGTAACAAAAGTGCAACATGAAAGTCAGTGGAGTCACAGGATGGAGGCCTAATGGACACTGTGTGAGACTGTGTCTGTCTCCTCAGGAGCCCCTGTCGACTGACCTTCAAGTCCTTGTCACTCTCTTACAGCACATGTACAAAGGAGGCTATTGTTCGGGATTGCTATGACCTCTTGAGATGGAGAGCCAAGGGCCATTGGCAATGAGAGGGCAGCCATGCAGAGAAACTGATGATTTGGGGCTGGAATTTACGAGAAATTGTGAAAACACTTTGAAAGTGATTTGAAAGTGTGGATCTTTGTTCAGTCTTTTCCTCTTCTTTATTCAGCTGCCCTTGCTGTATGCCAATCTATATCTGTCTCTTTCTTCTTTCTCTCTCTATCGCTCAATTCAAAAGAGAATAACCACCAAAAGAAAAAAAATGCATTTTCAATATGTATTTCATTAAATCGGCATAGGTGGAAGTTGCATATTCATTCGGGGAAAAAGGAAATAATAGAACAAAGCGCATCAAAACAGCTCCTGTCTCGGACCCATCAGAATATTCTGTGGTCATTCAATCCCTGCTCCCCGTCTACCTGTCTATGTGGAGAAGGCTCCTATGTTCACTTACTTCGCCTCATAAACGGCAGGCCGCACAATGACACAGGAACAATGGCCACGGGAGGGGGGGGGTCAATTACCACCAATTAGAAGCCGAAGTGGTTCCCGTTTATTATGGTTTGTGTGTAACCCAAGCCCAGGCCCTATTGTAATGTCAGCCCCCCTGTGTCTGGTCCTCACCCTGCTTCACCTGCCTCCAGGGTTCCCAAGTACACGCTGCAGAGTGTGGTGGAGCATGAAAAGGGAGGTCTGGCCCTTGAGAGGTTTCCACATCATCTGCATTTCATTCCAATGTGCACAGCAAAGATTTGGTGCATTACCTTATTCTGAACAACACATCAACACTTCAGATCATAAGATGTTCTCTGTCCACGTCTTCATTGTATTTTTGTTTTGGGTCTTAAAGATTTTACTCAACCTTCTGTTTTTGTCATAGCACCACCTCAGTGTTTACTTCATCCATGCCTATATGAAGAGCACTTATATCTGAATAAACTGTCAATGCAGCAAAACACAAATATTACACTTAATGCTCCTTTACTTAGCAAGTTAGGGGTTAATGGAATCATCCCCTGAGGTTTGGGCAGAAAGCTAATGGGCCTGGAAAAGATGATGTCACTCTCTCACTGCTGAGAGACAATGAGAGATTTACAACTAACCAAGATACCAAGCCGATAGCTTTAGTGTACTATTTATTATTTATATTTATTATTTATATGTTGAAATATTTACTGGTAGTACTGTATAAAGTACAGCCCTGGGATAAAAAGTAATATTCACAGGATGAGCAGCTCACATTTGATCATCCTTGAGATTCTCAGACAAATCTCAAGGATGTGTCGCTGATGCACCAAAGTTGTCCTGGTGTGGTAACTAGGTTTGACTAATACAGGACTGTGGAAGTCATGCTGAACAAAACTATATATCAAAGGAAAGTAGACATTTCCAATATTTGTTGATTATATTCTTTCGTTGAAAATACTGAACAAAAATATCCAATTGTACATAGTGCATAACAGCCTTGACTTAGCTGTAATAGAGGAAATGACCATTTCATTCATACTCTATTGAAACTTGATATACTACCAGAACATCAAGAGACCATCTGTGAGGAACCATCAAAATCAAGTGGGATATACACTTTGCCTTCCAGGCTAGCCAACATCCATGGATCCTGTGTGTGTGTGCAATGTGTTCCTTGATGTTGAAGCCTACTTTCTCATGTCAAAGGACACCCATACGGTGATTTCCTAAAGATCTATAGACAGATGGGGGGCCATTACGGTCAAAGCCCCTGGCTTTGTTTGGCCTGAGCCAGTGATGAAATATTGATGGAAAAATAGAAATATTTTGCCTGCTGCTCAGTGTTGCCCATCTAAAAGGGTTATTGAGTGTGAGGACTTCCCTGTCTCCTGTTACAGCAATATGTAGCTTTACTACCACTAACATTGACTAGACTGGAGTCGCTAGTCTCTATGGGGTAATGATAATCGATAGCCTTTTACAATGCCAGATTAAGTTACCCGATTGTCATTTTCTACTACTTTGTGGCTATGTTGAGTTCAAGATTTACATGTTATGTTTATGGTATTGTCAACCTTTAAAAAGAAAAGAACCCTTTCTAAAGCACACAAGAGTATAAACTTGGGTCCTTTCTGAGCATTAACTGTCATCATCATCTTCGGTCATGAGTGATGCTGTAGTTATGAGTCATTGTATTAGTCATACTATTAAGAGCATGAACTTTAGTCCTTTCTAATGCTGGAAGCATTTCATATCAGTATAATCTTGAGTCAATCCCGATAATGCAATCATTATCAAACTGCACCTTTCTCTGTATTTATTTGTACATCACCTCTCTGACCAGCCCCTATGAGTTTAATAATACAGCACCAAAGTTCACCTACCTGTTCTTTTATTTCTTGTACTTGCATATCTTCTATACATTCTCCCAAGAGGTCTCTATATCTTTGTACACCAAAAGACTCACCACAGTGTACACACCTAGATGCACTGAACCTGCTTTTGACCATTTGAGTGAGTAAATAATACTTCTGTGAGCTACAGTACATAAGTCTGTTTCCAGATCTATGTGCCGGAGTAAACAAGGATGTCATTCTGTTGCTTGTCTGGAGAGAGATCCTTAACTGTTCTTACCTGTAGAGCCTGGTATTACACTTTCCATTCCTTTGGTATACATACAGACGAGCCTAAGGTTCGGGGCCCACCTGTACATGTATGAATTGATGTAAGATTACAGTCTGTGGTAGGTATTCTGCAACTGTATTACAGGCCCTCTGACCTACTGAAAGTCTTCTGTCTTAAGTCTTTCGCTGAACCCTAGCCTCTACCCCCATAACCAGTTGTATTAAAAATCCACCTTCACCATTACACCCTCCTCTACTTCCCAGATCCCCGGGGCAGTAGTAATGCAGCATGTTTATCAAATCAATAGATTTATCTCCCTCCCTTGCCAGGGACTTTGCTCTTGCTCTGGCTATCCCTCTCCCCCTATCTGTCCTCCCAGGGGTCTACTGGTGGGGTTTGTTTGCTGGCACACACTCATTATGTCCTTCGATCTGTTGCTCTGCTAGGTGGTGAATGGATGAGAGACCTATCAGGTTCAAGGTGGCTATGCTGGTAACTTTGTCTGTCTCTCAGTGAATCCCTTGGATGATCTAAATGTTTAATGGCACTGGTTATTTGGTTGTTATGTTGTGTGTTATGATGGATGGTAATGCAATATATTTTTACAATGATGGTTGAAGTTCACTCGAGGGAATGGAGGCTATTTGGGTTGGGCGTTTACTTGGTCTTCTTCATATGGTCTGAAATCATAGTTCAAGACATTTCTGGGAAATATATTTCAGCAGTCATTTTATCTCACTGCCGTACAGTACATTCATTGTAGTATGGATTATATTTTTGGATTCTAATAGCCACTAGATGGCAATATATTAAGTGTCCCTATTGTTGGACTCAGGGTTCTTTGCTTCATGTGAATTTGATATCATGCCACCTTAAAGACGATCCACATCCACTTTGGTTGAGTATTACTCGCCACTATGCACCTCAGTAAGGATGGGTGAAACACACAGCAGTAGGTAAGGATTTTATCTTGCAAACAAATTTAAAACCAACAGAGTACATCAAAGATAGTTCGCTCCACTCTCAAAATCCATCAGACCACCATAATCTGTGGTTTTGAGGTGCTGAAAGGAATCAGAACACTGGCTGTTGGATGAATAAAAAAGAGTCTGTCCATCTCCCAAACTCTGCTTGCTGATATGCTTTTATTTCTGTCATACCTGGTGTTTGGATTTGAACGGTGCCTTGTGCCATTTTTAAGAACTCTTTTGATGGCTTGTTCAGTGGTGACAGCAGAAGAATTACCAGCAAAACACTCTTTGTCAGCTCACAGTGCAAAGAGCTCACAAACAAGCCCATTTAGCTATTATTTCCTCTCAGTCACAGATACACACAGCAAAACGAACATTTCTCAAGAAAAATGGGCAACTGAGGGAGAGGAAAAGAATAGGACAGGTGGAGAGAGAGGCCAGGAGAGAGGGATGGAGAAAATGGAGGGGGGATTATTGGAGCCAGGGAGGGGTCATGGTGTCCCAGTGGAGAGAAATAGTGGAAAACATCCGTAATTTTCACTGCGGGATCCCATGTAATTGAGTCATTTAAAATACAGATACAGAGCTGAATCAAAGCAAAGTGGCTTGGGGTGGAGGGGGAGGTAGCTGCAAAGAAAAAAGGAAGAGAAGAAAAAACAAGGAGGTAGACGTGTAGGTCTCCTATTATTGTACAAAGCTGGTCTGTCTTCATTTTTTCATCCATCAATCTTCTCTTTCGAGACACGATGCTACCTGTCAGAGATTTTTTATTTGTCCTTTATGGTACACTTTCCCCTTCCATGATATTACTGTGTTACTCTTTTTTCACTCTATCAAAATGATACTCATTGCAGTCAATGCATTTCTAATTGTTTTCCTCATAGTTTCTCTTAGTCTGTTGTTTTCTGATGGGTACACACTCAAGCGAAGGATCCGTTTTCTTGGTATGTGCCTTTGAAGTTCCAAGTTGTTTTTTTATTTCAGAAATGATGTGTTTATTTTGCAGAGGCAGTGTGCAGTTGCATTAACTGTGGTAGCAAACTGCATCTTCCTGAACAGGTGCAAAGGACAGAATCACAATTTTACAGAAAAACAGAAACATTTGGATTCGTCTAAAAGTATGTGTATGGTAATATGTGGAAAATATCACAATAATATACACAATGAAATACAAAAATACTGGCTACTAGCTGTCTCTCTCCCTCTCTCTCTGTGCATGTGTGTGTGAGATAAGGAACAAGAGAATTCTTTAAAAACAGTGTGCAGACTATACATGTAATGTCTAGTTATTGTTATCATGTGATTCATTTAGTTTAGACTTAGTAAGAGCACAAGTGGGGATACTGCCATATTTTATTCAGGATGGCGTAGTATTTATGGTATCACTAACTTTTAGTCGTTGCCTCTCTTTCCACAGACACTGTGTTTTTGAATGAAAGCTGGCCTGGGATACCTAAGAGGTCTCTGGATGAAACAGTATCCCTTTCTGTATCCTGCCTTTAGAAATTTACGTCCATAGTAGAACCATGGCAATTATACAGCAATTACAGTTTCATATGGCCTGCTATTTTGAGAGAGAGAGAGAAGGGCAGAGGTAAAAAGCTCAGTAGCCAAAAAGAATAAGTGTGCCATTATTATATATGACACTAACCCAAAGGAAAAATTTGTCCAGCCGGGCATGTATTCCACTTGTCTAACCACAGAAACATCTAATCTTCACTACAATATATGAAAAAAATGACTATGATTATACAGCACACATCGATTTCTTGAACTTTTGAACAAGGTGCCATTTTATGTATCTGATAGACTAGCTATTCTTGGGAGAACAAATGCTTTGTTGAACTCCCTTTACACTCACTTGATGAACCATGGGTACAAGAGTCTATTCTCTGCAAGACAATGAGGGAGGAAGCTATCAACGACACTTGATCAGCCGACTATGATAACCACAGCCCCACACACCACCCCCATCACCCCTCACATACACACACACCATCCTGTTCTAGTCTAACTCAGTTCCCACTGCTTGATTGGCAGGACTCCAGAGACCCACACCTGCTTTAACTACCCTTACTTTTCTAGGCTCTTTGAGCGGGTGGGGGCTGGATTTTTAATGATTGTCTGCATGTGTGTGTGCGTCCGGGTGTTCTTGCATCCAAGCACACATTCATGTATGCATGTCTGTCTGTATGTGAGTATGAGTGCCTGACTGACCCTTTGATGCCAGAATTCTAACATCATTTCCCAGCCACCTCTGGGTCTGAATACATTGGATAGCACATGGTAGCAATATGTTACCAGGGCCAGATCATACTTCAGTCATGCTAAATTGGAGGTCTTCATTTAGAGTTGCTGGTCTGGCAACAGCCCCCTGCTCCCACTTAATTTCTCCTCTTCTTTTTTGGAGGTGATAACATGCCCAGGGGCTGACGAGGAAGGAAAATTGATCTCTCTATGGGTGTCTGTTAGACACAGCAGACCCATGGAACGTCAATCTGCTTGTCTCAGAGACGAGCATGTTGCACATAAACCTATATAGAATCAGATATTTAAGAGTGAAGAACTAGAAAATATCTTTACAAATTAATTTTTATTTTGTGGTTCATACATGTCCTATTATACAGATAACATTTATTACTGTGCACCATAAATCAATCTTTATATAATAGTCAATTTTTATACAACATTAGGACAATGATCCTATGTGCACTTGTCAAGAAGAAAGGACTATGTTTGGAAGTAAGCATCCCATCTCTGTCTACCAGACAGTCACAGACATAGCTTAAATAACTTTGGCTATTTGAACTGTTTTTTAATTCTTATGTATTCACTAGGCCACACATTCATTTTAGTCCTTACTGGCCAACTACCCTCATTGAGGTTTGGATACAATTTATGGAGCAGGAACTGTTTTGCATAAACAGTTTGGAAATTTGCAGCAATTTTACTCTCTTCTGCCTAGCTGCTGGCATTTTCCAGATGTGCAACAATGGATGTTTCCACATGTGCGGCAAGGGGGAAATCCAATATTCCTCAATTTTCATTTTGTTCTGTCAGCCAGGAATTGTTTGATTCTGACAAGATAGATTATAATGTTGGAGCAACAAAATGGCAAAAGCCAACTTAAAACATCCATGTGGCTCTGTAGAGGGAACTATAAAATATGTTATGGCTATTGTTTTCCCACTTTGATAAATACTATAAAGTTGGAAAGTTATCCATCATCTAAATCAGAGGAACGCATGAGGGCACATGGGCAGCAGGGTGGCAAAGTGAATAGGGGACCATCCTTCAAATGGCAGACTTGGATTCAAGCCCCCATGTCACCAAGCATCTGCCCTGCTGAAGTGTCCTTGAGCAAGACACTAAATTCCGAATAGATGTAGGGGTACCATTCTATGACTGGCCCTGTACTCTGATCTCCCTGTGGAGGGAGAAAAGAGATTTTCACGACGGTCATAATAAAGTATCACATTATTATCATGATATTAGAGCAAAAGTTCTGTTTGCATAGGGGGGATTACATAAACAACGTAGATGTGAACATTTCAAAACATTTCAGACAGACTAAATGCTAATTATGAAATGAACTGATTAAAATGTATTTGTTATTTATTATTAAATTATTTCTGCTGAAAATGTAAGTATTTTCCTTAAAGTATTGCGTGATTCACGACAAGCAGCAACGCTACTTTACTGAGTGACGACTTCTGGATCTCGCGATATTTTAATGCAGCAGATTCAGCGATCTTTCATTAACTCGCGAGATCATCTGGCTCGCGAAGCTCGGGCTTGGCACGTGTGCTGTTTTTTTTTTGTTTTTTTTAAAGTGTGGCTCTGAGCTGCCGAGTGCGGATGATGATGATGGCGGAGCTGGTTCAGGGACAGGCCTCGGTGGCTCAGCCTGGAACGAAAGATGACTTCGCAGACGCTTTACGCCGGGTCCGACAGGTAATGCTTTCTAGCGAAGAGAAGTCTTGTGCTTTCGGACAACAAACAAGACCTTCCATGTGGTGTGGGAGAGCATTTTGGGCCAGAGCACCCCAGACCCCCCTACTTGCAACACTCATGCACTGCTCGCTAGCAAGCTAAATAGCCACAAGCTCACAGGGAGCTGAGACTGCATTGCTGTGCGTACAGATTAGAGTATATGGGCCAGAAGACGCCTAATCAACACCACCAAAACTATCAAAATGATCAGGCAAAACATCTCTGACGTATCCAATAAAGACCATGCATAATGACGAAGTTTGAGAAACTTTAGTAAGACGACACGAGCAACAAACTGCAACCTGTTGTTAAGCCACAGAAGTTGAAGTTAGCTTAGCTTGCTACTAACCAAAGCCGAGAGCTGCCAGCTTTACTGGCACGGTAAGCCTCGCCGTAGTTCTGTGATGAAGCTGGCTGCTGCGTACTGACACGCTGTCAAAAGTTGGCTTTCTAGGGAAGACCTAAAACTGGTTTCCACACGTAAAAGGGCACAGTGAGAGCTTGAACGGTGACGACTTGCAATGCTAGGTTTGCTTTTTGCCAATGTGTAACTTACTAGGAAGCTAGCATGTGTAGCATAGCTAAGGATCACACTGGTTGAGCATCAAGCTGGTATTAGCTAGTCAGGTTGCTACCAAGTGCAACATTGGGGTTAGGCCATGTAATGGGAACGTCATCTGTTCAAATAAGCCCACCCCTTGTTGAGGACACTTGGATTTTTCCGTTATCGGGACATAGTTGTAAAAATACATTTTCAAAAACTTGTTATGCTGAGCTCACCAGTTTAACTGCTATTCCATGTCGTGTCTACAAAAGAGTTGTCCACGGTAGTTATCATAAAGTTTGTCACACTGTAGAGATGTCTGTTGGACTCAAACTGGAAAATGGGTGGCTGCAGTTTAGTTTGTATAGTGGACCCTGCTACACAGCTCCCAGTTTGCCTTTCTGTAATGTTCTATGGATAGCCTCCCGGTGAACCCTGACATATCTTAAGTTTGTAAGCCGTTAATTTGATCATCAAAATATGTAAAGGAATCTAACATACCGTTAATAGCTCAAGGAGTTACTTTGAGTGGTCAGTACATTTAAGTATATTGCATTCCCTGAACAGGCAGTTAGCTCCTTTTGAATACGCCCAGATAAGCAAACGGCATAAGCACATGTCTACGTTCCACTGGTGTCTGTTTCATAATGCCTTTGAAATCCCCCTCCCTCCTTCACTGTCTCAGCTACGTGCTTAGCCTGAGAGTTAGGAACCCGTGGCCTTGTACTAATACACATTAGTGTATGTGGCTTTAGTTTCCCCTCCTGATGCAGTTGTAGCGGTCACCTGTCCCTCTCAGCGAATGGGACCGGCAAGCGAGGGGGGGCAGCCGTTCCATTTAGATCTTATACACTGCACGGGGTGAAAAAATAACTTAATACAACTGTGTTGCAATGAGATACAAATAAGTTGCTGAGCTTTTTAATGTTAAACTGTCATAAGAGCAAACGAAAGCAAGGCACACCAACCACTACAGGCTGCAGTCATATAGATTAGCCAATTATCTGGGCTGCTCAATACAAGGTAGCAGTTAGGGCTATAGCAGTACTGTGTTTTTCACAGCAGTAACAAATTGAAGGGACATAATGGGAAATAATATAGGCTGCCAACACAAATATTTAGACTACTGGTTCTGTCTTGCCTGCAAAGTTAACGCTACACAAGGCAAGATTTATAAGTAAAAATCCACCACCAAATCTTCAGCCTTAGTTACAAAGTGGGACTACAATAGAGGAGAGTGTCTCAGCTGCCCTAATTAAGACCCCCTAGATTCACCCTATAGGCCCAAATTAAATTCTGGTGTTTGGACACTCCGCCCACAGGAAGAGACAAATTTAAACTTAGAAGCAGTCTCCTAAACAGCAGTGAGGTCTTTTGCCTCTCTCGTCCCTTTGGTATAAAGCGATAATAGACCTGCAGGGCTGGTAAACATTTACTGTGCTGTCTGCAGTTTCATGACATTACACCACATGATATCTGGGTATTGAAGTTCAAAGTTTTCATATGGTTACCTCTCGCTAGCAAACTAGCCACCAGCGTGCAAAGTTTGCTAGTGTAGCTTTAAAGTTAATAACGTGACATCAGTACACTGCGCACTCCTCAGACCTCAGTTTCCCGCTTGCTAGCAAGAGACAATGTAGCAGGAATGTGGCATGTGAAATGACGGGGGACGTTATCTTTACAATACCGTGATAAAACCGTATATCTCAGTAAAATATGGAGACAATATGTCAAGGAAAAAGCGATATCCAAACATAGTCTCATAGTCTCATTGCAGCTGCATCAGAAATCAACTAGCAACCCCAGCTGACGCCATTTTAGAGGTCTCTGTCTAATCTTTCAATTTATCAGATTGTGTCACGATATGTCACGATACCAGAATGTTGACTTAGATGTCAATACTAAGTTTAATATCCAAAACTTCAATGCCACTAAGATACCATGGCAAACAAGAAAAACATAGAACCACTGTGCTTTATTTTAACAAAAAGCACCATGAATTTAACATAAGAATATCAGAATATCAATAACTTAAATAACTTCTAGAAATAACAAAATAAATACCAGTAACTTGAATAAAATTGTGCTATGTCTTATAAAAGTCACTGAGATGCTTTGCTAAGTTATTTGTGTAAGCACTCTTGACTTGGTCAGCTGTAGCATTGTTTGCACAAAGGTTTTGATGTTGGTTGGGCGTCTGTCTTTGTCGGCTCACTAAGATAAATAATTCCGTATTTTGCTCCTGGCACCAGTTTTGTCAACCAGTTTAGGTGGACAAGGATTCGGTTCAGGATGTGGTGGACTGATTGACACTGTTGCCAAGTTTTCAGCTGTTTGAATTTGTTGAGTTTTGTGCTGACTGCTGCAGTCCACTGTCAAGAGTCAGTCTGTGCCTCTGTCTATTTCACTTCCTCCTACTCCATTTAACTATTCCAGTCTGTGCGTTTACGACCTTTGGTTTTAACATTGAAATGGCATTACTCCTTACAGAACATATTTGGTCATTTTGGAAAGTTTATGAAATTAAATGTCAAATTTAATAATTTGTGATAGTATTGAAATTCCGGTTATTGTGACAATGCTAATCCATGCAGGAACATAATAGCTAAAAATGAATAATGTGATAATTTAGATTTGTTTCCAAATTTTATTTTAAAATGTATTTGTGACTTACTAAGCTATCTTGCCCCTACTCAAAGCAGTACGAGTTGTCAGCCGAACTTTTTTTTAGACTTGTTTGCTAGTTAACTATCCAGCTAGCTAACTTAACAAAGCCACCAATTTAATGTGAACATGCGGGGGTGGGGGGATTTTCAATTTAGCGGGGGTGGACGGAAGACAGACCTATTTTCAATTTACCCGGGGGGAATGAATAACAACGGAGAATTGGAAAGATTCCGAAATCGGAGAGCTTATGTCCATTTCTTCCCATAGGTACTGCCAGAGGATGGGTATCCATGTCGGCCATTCTTAGTGTATATTTTAAAACTTTGACTACAAAACTAAGATTGACTCTTAGGTATTACAAAAGCTTTGTTTCAGAGTTGTTGAGCAAAGTTTGCCTTCAACAAGTGACAGTGTCAGTCTCAGTGGCCAGTCCAGAGATTGGCTGAGATTCACAAAGGTCCTCCCCCACCACACAGTGGTGTTTACGCTGAGGCCTGAGCAAATGTTAGACCTCAGGGGATTTCTGCTATAGGACAGATTGTCTCAGGCAGTTTCCCACAAGGGCCACCTGTCTGCCTGACTGTAAACCCCCACTGACCTGACTGCAGCAGGACCGCTCTTTAGCAAGTGTGTGTATGTGTGTGCCACATCCAGGTAAAGGGGTGAGTTGGGTTTTTATTTATTTCAGGTGCTGTGATTCGCTAAGCTGTTATTCAAAGCTGGCGTTTCTTGGCCGTGTAGTTTATAAAAAAACAAAGATTTAATGTTGTTAAGCATTGAAACCGTGATCTACAATGGTCATAATTCATTGTGTCTATGACACAGCGTGTGGTATTAGACAGTGCTCTTTTGAGTTGAGCTTTGTGCTGACACAAACTCGATGCAAAGTTTGAAACACAGCCTAATGATTGACTTGATGTTGTATGTTACCTATTTGTATTTAGCTGTAAATTTGCTTCACAAAACTAACGCTAATTGAATAGGGCCGGTACCCTCCCAGTCCCGGTCCAGCTGTGGGAAACACCTCATTCCACATCAGGTTGAAGCATTTTCTTGGGTAGTGGATTTTTCTACAGTGCTACTCGCATTGCTGACATACCAACAAAAAGAAGGTGTAGCTGCAGGGAAGTTGTGGAGAATAACACCCCACACCCCACTTACTTTTCTCCCTTATTTCCATTCCACCCCTTTCACTTCCACCGGTGGGCTCTGAAGAAGATAATGATCCCTGAAGATGATGGAAGCCTCTAATTGGTGTCATTGTATTTTCATATTGCAAGAATTTCTTGTCTGGCACAGATGTCAATTTAGTGTAATTTTCTGAAATGCTATACGTTTCAGTGGAGAGAGTGGTGGCAGATTAAGGGGGATGGAAAATGTGTTTGATGCACTTATGCAGCACAAGTTTTGAATGTCAGCATCACTGGAGAATACGAGCAGCTAACTAGAGTTGGCAAGTGGCCAATTTATATATTTATCATATTAATAAAAATGACCTCATTCTATGACATTTCAGAATCTGAACTGTACGGTTAGTAGCGTCCTTATATCAACTCATCTATAATGTATTAGAATAGGCAGGCTTAGTATGAGGCTTTAAAGCAAGTGTGTGTAAGAAGGAGGGAGAACTTTCCATAATCAAATCTAGCAATACTTGTCACAGAAGCAGCATCATATTGAGTTATTAATATCTAATATGTTGCTCTACTGTAGCAACACATTATTATTTAGCACAAAATATGATTACAGACAGTTTACACCAGTTAAACACCCTGGAAACAACAAACATCCAATTTCCTGTATGCGTGTTTCAAATGCAATTACAGCTATTATAATAAGCAATTATAGCTCTCCTATAGCTCTCGCCTTTACATCTGCAGTCTTGTTCTTATGCTGAACATTAACTAGGTATCAAAGCTTGACATTTTTGCCAAATGAGACCTGACTGGACACAATTGGGTCAGGGCAGAATTTCAGGTATATGTGCTTGCGTTTGGTTTGGGTCAAACATTATTTGAAAAAAAAGTTACAATAACATATTCTACTTTAATAAAAAAATAATAAACCTATTGTGTAGCACTCTTCAAGAAGTTAGTGGTTCTCAGACAATAACAATAATAAATGTAATAAATGAAAGCCAAAGATTAACAATAAAATCCCAGGTACAAATTGAGAACAGCTTTTGGAATAAACGGGTAAATATGAGACTAAAACAAGTAATACATTATATAAAAGCATGTCTGTAAAAATGTGTGAAGATCCTCAGGGCATTCTAAAGCTTTGGCGCCTGCACAGCAAAGACCCAGTCACTTTTGGTCTTTGGCCTAGACTTGAAGTGCCAGGAGAAGATCTCCAGCTACACTCTGGCTCATGAAGGGTTAGAAGCCTACACAAGAGGATTCCTTGGAAAGGAAATGTATGTTCAAAAAGAAATTTATATATATCCACGCTTCACCTTTATTCTCTCTGTCCTACTTTGTTGTGTTTCCAGATGGCAGCTAAGATGGGAGGTGACCAGATGCCCAACATGAACAACTCCTCTCCAGTCATAGACCCTTCTCTCTACGGCTATGGAGGCCAAAAACGTTCGATGGACAATGGAGGTGAGCCTCCTCTATACACACACACATACCCTTGGTTACCTTGATATAGTAGCACTTACAGGCACTCTTTCTGGTGCTCTTGCTTTTATCCCACATAATATGTAGGTGATCACTTCCACACAAAACAATCATCCTGCTTAACATAAGCCCTAATACTTATCTCTGTCACTGTGAAAGGGAATGCTCTAAATAGCTCTCTTCTGCCTGCTCAAGACCTCTGTGTGTCCATGCATGCATCTGTGCACCCATTCCTGCTCCACCCCCATATCCCATCAGTGTTCCTACAGTCATGGAAAACCCAGAAAAGTCATGGAAGTTTAAATTGTTGTTTGAACAAAAATCCATGCATGCCTAAAAAGCTCTAGTGTTTACTGTCAAGCTTTGCTGCTGGTCATTAACTTTGAAGGAACGATAACCCAATCGTAATATATAACCTGACAAATATTGGCCGTGGAAATTGTAGTTCATGTCAGAGTAGCCATAGACGAGTTATGGAATTTGATTAGCAAAAAGGTGTTGGAACCTCACACTATTTGGTCTCACACTATTGCATAACACACAGGACTCGTTGGACGGTGCTTCACCATGTAGCGGGACAATGATCCCGAAATGTTCTTGAGTGGCCAAGTCAGTCACCCGACCTCAATCCAAATGAGTATGCGTCTCACTTGGTGAAGACCAGATTGAAGGCAAAAAGCCCTCGAATCAAGTAAGAACTGAAAATGGCTGCAGTACAGGCCTGGCAGAGCATCACCAGGGAAGATACCAAGTGTCTGGTGATGTCTATGGGTTGCAGACTTCAGGCAGTTATTGACTGCAAAGGATTTGCCACCAAATATTAAATATAATGACTTTATTTAAGTTTATGATCATTTGTCTAATTACTTTTGGTCCCCTAAAATGGTGGGATTATATCTAAAAAACATTTCTGATACGGCTCACACAGATGTAAATGCCCTCAAATTAAACCTGACAGTCTGCACTTGAACCTGATAGTCATTGTTTCTTTTCAAATCCAATGTGCTGGTGTACAGAGCCAAAACAACAAAAAATGGGTCACTGTCCAAATACTTACATGTGTACGTATGTTGGAGGTTCATTGTGCTACCCCTGCTTTTTCTCTCACTCGTCATTATTTCAGGGCAGGATAATCTACTCGGCCCACCACAAACTAAATAGTGTTCGGTCGGACCAAGAACAAATCCCATGCTAACCAGAGGCCATCTAAGGGATTGTTCCCACTCCCCTCTCCCTCATACTGCACTGCAGAGGATATACAATGTACAGTTATGATGGATTCTCGCTTGTTGTTTGAGAAAACTGCATTGGGCTGCATGCCTTTCACACTGTTTGGCTGAGATAAAGGAGGCCTGTGCACCAAGCAAGTGAAACAAGTTTGTGGTGTGATGCAAAGTTCACTGATTACCGAGAAGGAACTGAGACTGTGTGCACCTTGGAGTGTTTAGAAATGTGGTTGTCACTGAATTGCTGATTATTAGATCTCTGTAGCTGCAACACAGAACCGTCTGTCTTTGTTACTTTTTACACTTTTAGGTTATTTAATGCATTTGATCACCTGCAATATGTAGAAGGTCACTTTACTGATTTGGATGCAAAATGATTTTGACCATTTATTATTTTTATGGTGGATATTGAGCTAAAATCTTACCCTTTAACATTTTTGTTTGTCGTCATAGCAGAATAATTACAAAAGTAGCCAGCCTCACTGTAGCATTGCATCCTCTTCATAAAGGAATTTACGAGTGTTGAGAGGCGTATGAAAAGACCTCAGTGTGGACTGTTACTTCTGCCAAGCGTGTGCCTCCATGAAATGAGGAACAAGAAAAGAAAACTGCAACTTATGTGAGGCTGGACTTGTGGCTTGACTGAGCCCTGGCATTATTGGCAGGGTTTTCAAACCATGTTATTTTAAGGAGGAAATAGTCAGGCCTACTCTTATAAGACATACACGGTATTGTCTGATTGAGAGCAATCACTTAAGCAGTGACAGTAATAGAAAACTGTTGAGTTTGTACTGTACTACTGACACTTATGGGCTCCAGTAGATCTACTTCCATTATAGATGTTTAAGCATCATGAGCATGGCAAATGGGAGAAAAAGATTGAATGAGTGGCGATACTTCCATATCTAGTCTGGCCTGTTGTGGAAAGGGAACAGTTGCCTTGTAGCTGAAGCTCATTGCAACATAGTGACAGAGAACAGAACACACTCCTGCTACCACCTGAGCCTCACTGTCATTCACACACACTGTACAGTTGTTGTGTGTGTTTGGAGTCACAGGTATTGTGACACAATAAAGCAATATGGTATGAACATTTAATGTTTTTATTCATTCTAGTTGAATTTCAATCAATTCAGTTACTGACAATGAAGGTAATCTATACAAGAAAGGATCTGATAAGGGTTAATCAACATTGATAAAATCTCACCCATTTTCATCACTAGTTTGATGTTAAATTGTTGTGATGCTCATGGATATTTGTGCAGAGTGTGGGTAAGTTGCTGTGCTCAGAGCAGTTGTAATTCTAGACAGGATGGGTTCAACTGTGACCGGGTGTCCTATTTAAGACACAGGTTTTCCAGACACTGATGAAAGCTGGAGGGCTGAAAGATTTGGCTATCATGAAATTAAATATTGGCACTGTCGAGTGCGACCCCATTCTTTTCATGTTTGTGTGGAGTGAATGGCTATCAAATGAAGGATCTGGCTTTGCAGTGTAGTGAAAAAAGAAGGTCCTAGCTAGCTACGCCTAGAACCTGAAATACAGCTTTGATCCAATTCATATCCATGAAGTGGAAACACAAATCATTTATCTTGTCCTCCGCTTGTCTTGTCACGGTTGTTTGTATGATATTTCAGCTCTGAATGCATGGACAGGTAAATTGTATGCAATTCTGGTAAGGTTTGGCTGGTGCACTCTTATTGCTTGCAACACTTTGTCCTAGGTTCTTCTCTTTCAAGGTTGCACTACGGTATGACAACAATTAGAGGCCAAACTGTTCCCTGTGTAGCACTGGAGTCACATTAAATTATGAAATGTACATACATAGGTTCACGTCAGTTTCATTAATATTTTATCCTCGTCCTTGTATGAATTCAGTGCACCCCCTATTTTTATATTCATAGCTGTTCCCTTCCCAAGCCTTAACCCCAATACATTTCCAGAAGAAGTGAAATCAGTGCAAACAACCATAAAATTGATTGAACCTGCTAGATATCAACTCAGGTGTTCAGGTCTACGGCAGCATATCCTCCAGTGACCCCACAGGACCCCTGCTTGTCGCGACCTGTCAAAATTCAATTCTGCACCAGCAACCACTGACCCGTCTGCTACCCCTCTCTTTCTGAACAGCCCTGATCGAAACACACACACTCATACACTCACAGGCCTTATTTCCATGGTGGTGCAAGCCCCCTGCTGTGGGTCAGACACTAACACACGGGATTGGCAGGGCCATATCCATCTGTTCCCATCCCCTCCAGCCCTGACTC
>OOFE01008546.1:10795-25790 GCA_900323365.1 Monocentris japonica | reverse complement strand
TGTATCATTGACTTCAATTCTGCAATCACTTCATCTGGTATCAGGAAACATTTCAGATGGCAATGTGGTTTATATATGGGTTATATGAATGGTTGTCTGTTAAACTTACGCTTCAGCATTTTCACTGCCACCTTCATGACAGGTTGGGAGCGGCTGAGTCCATAGGCCGTGCCCTCTACCACCTTCCCAAAGGCTCCAGAGCCCAGGATACGACCTGAGAAACATGAGAGATAGGAAGCACGGGATCAATTAACATAGAGGATAAACAAAATTACACAAACACACACTTTGGATGTCTCTGCCCGCTCATCTGCGACTCCTCCTGTGGCTGAGTTTCCCTTTGATCAGTGAGTCAAACCAAACCAAGGCCGGCAAAACCCCAGCCGCGTTCCTCTCACTGTCCCAGCCAGATGAGCTTATCACAGCCTCACTTCAAAGACACAGACATCACAGTCGCAGCCTGACCTGAACATCCCCACAGCGATGCCATACTGTCACCAATACAAGACCACAGTAGTAGCACAGTGCATTTATTTGTCAACTCACCAAGCACAAGTCTGTCACGGGGGAACTCCCATCTGGAATCATAGGGCAGCTGCATGGGGTCGACGTAGATGTACTCATGACCGTCAGGGCTCACAGACTCTATAACCCTCCAGCGGATCTCATAGCGTGGTTTCTGGAGGACAGAGCACATATGAGATCTGATTAAGTCATTGTATCAAGTCTAAGCTGGGCTTTGATACTGATTCTGATATTTCCAGTTCGCCTTTTGATACCTTTCTATGTTGAATGAAAGTACATTGTTTCATTACGGGGAAAAGTAAGTTATTTTCTATAATTTTGACAGGCCATTTGGTTTTATGAATACAAACAGACCATACTCAATTGATTTTCTTAACTTAAGATCTTATAGTGCAAAAATAATTATTTGGAAACTTTTAATACCGTTTAAAAAAATGAACAAAGACTTGCTATTAACAGGAGAGAAAAGCAAAGTTCATGCTCCTAGAAAAATGAAATAGTCCATAAGATGAGTTAAGAGAGTGAGTGAGCAAGTGAGTGAGCGAGTGAGTGTGTGAGTGAGCGAGTGAGTGAGTGAGCGAGTGAGTGAGTGAGAGAGTGAATGAGTGAGAATGAGGGTAGGATGCAGCAGTACCTGTTTCCAGATAACAACCAAGACAATGAGTGAGATGATGACAATGACCAGGAGCACCAGCACAGCAGCAGCTACAGTCAGCTCTGGGTGAGGGCCTGTTCGGGAGGAGAGCCACCGGTCATACACGTAAGATGGTGAACACATCAATCAAATGGACGCAACACAGGTTTGTCAACATGATGAGTATGTTAAGTTGATACAATGCATGTGGTGAAACAAGTTATGAAAAATGCCTCTAAGTATAGATAAAGTTAAGTGGTGCTTTATGGTGTTTCCCATCTTCTGTCAAGCCTCACAGACAATTACTGAAACCAGTAGGGTGTCCAGATTACCAGGACCAAAAGGTGTGCTGAAGAGATTAGGTGGAAGGAAGGGGTGGGGCAGGGGTTTTAGAGCACGAGTATGTGTGAAGCTCAGTTGGAGGAGCCAAATGGCCTAGGCATCTCTGGCTTCTCTGACTTAGCTGTCAGAATAAGAGTCCCTGCCACATGGCTAATGCACAGTGCCCTAGATCAACTGTCTCACCACAAACACTTCATCTGGCAGCTGGTGCAACACTGACAGCACAAGCTCAGCCACTAACACAGTCACTTACAAAGCCTCTCGCACTCTGAGTGTCGGAAAGGGAAGGAACTTAAGAGGAAACAAGGTGGAAAGAAACAACAGTATAAAATGTGAATGTTGGCTGACGTGTGTGTGTGTGTGTGTGTGTGTGTGTGTGTGTGCACACTTACCGTTAGACACCAGTTTGACCTCCCTGCTGACAGCAGCCATGTCGTTCCTGGCCAGGCAGCGTACAGCCAGTGTATTTTCTAGATGACCGAACATGGCCTGGCTCTCCAGATGATTGTCCTGGTTGATGTGTGAGTCCACTGTGATCGCCGTGGAGTTGGCAGGGAGAGGCACCCACTGAGATGAGTCATTGGCACAGCTGAATGAGGGACAAAAGAGGAGTGATACGACCATACACATTATTGTGAAATTGTAACATGACAAACAAATATCAGCCATATGTAGTAACTCTGATCCTCAGCTGTTGAACAGATTAATGATGTACCAAAAGAAACTGGGGACTGAGAAGGCTGGACTTACTGTTTGATGTTCTTGCAGATGAACCATTCCACCTCAGGTGTGGGCTGCCCTCCAGCAATGCACACCACAGACTGACCTGTGGCTGAGCCATGGTGGAGGTCCATCAGATCCACAATGACTGCAGGCACTGTAACACAGGTAAACAGACAGGAGTGAGCATAGCACAGTGTGTGAGAGGGTCAGAGGTTGTGTGACCGGTATCCAAGGAGATAAAGGTAAAGCTTAATGAAGAGCTTGTAGCATTCCTCTTTCTGACCTTTGACCTGCAGGCTAAAGCTGTGGCTACGGCTCTGGTTTCCATTTTCCACTCGGATGGTATAGTTCCCACTGTCCTCCTCCTTGGCCCGGATGAGGGTCAGAATACTCTGGTACCTACACAAAACAAAACAACACAACCATAACAAAAACTACAATAATCACACAGTAGTGGGGTGTCACAATAGCACCCTAATTATAGGCCCAGAAGTACAGGTTGCCTATGAGCTGATGGGTGGGAATGTTACTTTGAGCTTGTCATTAGCTAAACAGTGTAGTCTGGAGGTGTGCTGAAAGATGTGAGTCTCACCTGGTCTCGCTGAGCTGCCGGAGGCTGGTGGTGATCTCTGCTGTCACGTCGTTGAGTGGGAGGCCATCTTTGAGCCAGGTGACACAGGCGTTGGGGAAGGAGTCAATGTCAGCTCTGAACTCCCTGACTTCATCCAGCTCTGCTGACTCCTGGGAGCTGAACTCCGGCCACAGGGACACAAATGCACTTTCTGTTAAGAAACAGAGAAACACAATTTATATGGCGATGGCCAATCAGCCTTCATTCATCACTGCAGGAAAGATAACACACTACAGCTTTGTGGCTGAGAAAATCTTTTATACCATAGACAGTAACAGCGAGCTCCTTGGTCTGGCTCTCGTTACTGATAACATCAGTGATAGAGCAAGCATAGATGCCACTGTCTTTGGCGGAGGCCTGGGGGATTGTCAGGGTGTAGAGGATCTCCTGATCCCTCTTATTCTCACGCACTGACTTGATGCCACGATCAGCCTGTCAAACACAAGAAGACATCCGGTATAGGTCCAAAACATATAGTAAGATAACATATAAACATACAATACGATAACTTTTGGGGAACTTGAACTGGAACACACCATCAAATTAAATGAAATAGGACCTCATGTGATGTATGGGATGTGTGCTCCTCACCAGTTTGCCAGGGTATTTCCAATGGTCTTCCAGAATCTCAGATCCCCGAGCCACACAGTTGACCGTGATGGTGTCTCCCACCAGCAGAGCCGTCCGCTGAACCTTCAGCTCTACATGCAGCTCAGAGCCACCTGAGACAAGGTCAAAAACCCTCTGTCAGTGTACAGGTCTACTGAAGAACATGTAACTAACATGCTAACTCGACAAATTTGATCAGTAGAACTCCTCTTTTTGGATGAGATGACACATACTGCGACAGGCATGTTCAGAAACACACATACACACACAAACACACACACCTGCCCAGCCATGGACGATGTACTCCTCACTGTAGTGCTCCTCTCCATTGATGAGGGCCTTGCAAACGTAGGTTCCAGCAGTGAACATCCCCACAGCTCCCCTCTTGCTGTCATATACACTAGGCACAGGCTGGTGGGTGTCAGCGTTGATCAGGGTCACATTGGCACTGGGATCAGACACGCGACACTGGATCTCCATCTCCTCATGGTTGGACAGGACATGGTTGCCAAAGGGCACCATTGAGGGCACAAAGGGAACATCTGGATCTGAGGTGGAGTAAAATAAGTGTTAGTTTTCTCATATTCAAACAAAACAGATGAAAAAACAATGCCCTAAAACGTGAAGTAAATGACAGAAAAACACACAAAAACCTTTGATCATGCATCCTCATGTAGACACGTACTGCTGTGTGCTCCATACCTGGTACATAGATGTAGATGCTGCTGTCCTCCGTCTCCTCCGTGGAGTTTCCTCCATTGTAGTAACAGGTGTAGAAGCCAGTGTGTGCGGCAGTGGCGTTGTCCACAGTGATGGTGGTAACAAACAGGCCACTGTTGTCCTCCTGGGTTTGCTCAGACAGGTAGACCGGTGTTTCCCAGGCCAGTTCAGCCTCTCCCCGGCAGGTCAGGGTGAAAGGAGTGTGGAGGGTCACCACCATCTCTTCTCTCTGAGGCAGCAGCAGAGGGGCCGAGGCCGGTGGGAACAGCACTGTGCTGGGGGCTGAAAGAGATATACATGTATAGAGTTCAATCACAGATATACACACAGGTTTAAAAGACTATCTATCTATCTATCTATCTATCTATCTATCTATCTATCTATCTATCTATCTATCTGTCTATCTCTATCTCTTTTCGAGAGATTTATATCTGTTTCATTTATATGTTATATGTATGTCTTTTTCGTCACTAAAAGGGATTAAGCTGAAGTACATCTGAACCCCGCCATTATGCTATTACATATCTATATATCAAGCTTACCTTTTACTTTGAGGATAAAGGAGAACTGGGCAGTGTGAGAGCCACTGAGGGCTGTAATGGTGTAATTCCCGCTGTCTTTCTCTAGGGGCTGCCGTAATGTCAGAATGCTTTGATACCTGTGAGATGAAAACCAATGCACGCCTTTGTTAAGGGTTTTAAACTTAATAACTTTAAGAAGTCAAAATAAAAAACTCAGCTGCTAAACTGCACTATTAAATAAACTAATAATCATAATCTTCATCCTCACCGATTCCCTTCAAGGTGGCTAGTTTTGGTGAGGAAGTAGTAGTTCTCTGGTATGGTGTTGCCGTCTTTCAGCCATGCCACCTTGGGGGCAGGGTAGGCATCAATGAGTATAGTAAACTCTGTCTCTTCCAAAAGACTGACAAACTCCACCGCTACAATCCCGCTGTGGTCCAGTGTCACGAAGGAACTCTCCTCTGAAGAGAGAAATAGATAATACGAACAGAGTAAGCGGGTAGTCAGGAGGAAAAGGGGTGAAGAAATAGATTCAACAGGTCAGGTAAAGTGAGGGTGAGAGGTTGAAAAACAAAAAAAAGAGAGAGGCAAAGTGGAGCAAGAGGAGGATTGAGGTGGAGGAAGAGTGCGAGAGAGGGATAAGGAGAAATGAAGGTCTGGCACACATCTGTTGAAGCCATCCCATAAAACATAGTAGCTGATGACGAAAACAGAAGGTGTGCCTTTACTGTAGGATGGCAGAACACTACTTCCGTACATCCCTAAAAGCACCTTATTCACATATGGAAAATCATAGCAAATTTACCTGACTGGATGATGATGAGAATACAATAAATGTGAATTTAGTGACTGGAACTAGAGAATATGAGTTCCAATTATTACAATGCTGCTGAAATCCAGGATGAGTTTCTGACTATACAAACACAGGGGGGACTTACCAAATACGGTGACGGCCACGCTATCGACTCTGATCTCTCCGCTGATGTCATGGGTGATGGAGCACTCATAGATGCCACTGTCCTGAGAGGTGGCTTGTGGGATACTGAGGGTGTAGATGACTCGGTCAGGCAAAGTCTGTTTCATCTGAACTGCATCCACAGCCTGGAAGAGCAGAAGAACAATATATGTACAAGTTTTAGATGCAGACTAACATTTACTGGCAAAATAAACCTATCTCTTTCTATGTCTTGGAAATAAGATATTACCTTAGTGGTTTTCCTTTTTACAGAAATAGTGTTAAGGTCTATGTATCAGAATTGAATTGATGTGTTGTGCTGGTTAAGGCTGATAGTTAAAACACTTGCTAGGCCACAGAAGATAAATCAGGATTACAGAGCCTTTTAAAAGCCTGTAATTGCAACTGAGACCAAAGCCAGGAGTCAGGAGTCCTGCGTTCCTACCCTTGCTGTCTCTGGAAAAGGGCTTAGAGGAATCCCATGCACTAAAACAGACGGTTTGTCACAAAGTGCTGCAGGGATTATGGCAAGACACACACACACACACACACACACACACACAATCTGCGTATTAATATAAATACACATAAAATGCATCTCCTACTCTGTCACCTTAACACACACTATGTTTTGCTGGGTCATTGGGGTTATACTGGGATCTGCCCTACACATCCTAAGGTCATTGAGGTCAAATGATTTACTGTGCTTTTTTTTCTTTTGAACTGCCTCCTTTCCTCAAGCCATTTGCCCTAAACTTCAACAAGACAACTTTGTCATCAGTGCCCCGTTATTTCACATAGGGGTTAACTGTAGTGACAACTGTTTGGCTCAAGCCCTTGTAATAAACACACAGCCTTCAGCTCCTGCTTTCCTGACACATACTTTGTAACTACTAAGGGACATCCTCAGAGTTATATTCCACTTGCCCCTACTAAGTTTGGGTCCAAAACCATTATTCACCAAATTAAGCCTCAGTGCTGTTGGGTAGGAAGAAGACATAGAAAGACTAAGAGGGAGGAATAGAGGGAAATGGTGCGAGAGGGACAGGAGCCAAATGAAAGAGTAATAAAACCTGAAACTCTGAACCTGATTACAGACACAGCCAAGAGGTTAGCACAGACATAGGCTCAGAGAGGAAACTAAATCAAGAGAAAAGCACAGAGAGACAGGCCGAACTGGACTGAACTGGACTGAAAACTAAAAGAGATGGTGAGAGAGAAAGAGAAACAGAGAGAGAGAGAGAAACTGAGACAGAGTGAGAGAGAGAGAGAGAGAGAGAGAGAGAAATGTGCATTTTCCTTGCCTGTTTTCTAGGATGGAGCCATTGCTGCTGAAAGGCCAGTCCAGTGGGGGCCACACAGGTGATGTTGAAAGGCTCCCCTGCCCTCACAGTCTCTTCACTGGCTTTTACCTCCACATGGAAGTCCTCCATCTCTGCAGAGGGCAGACCATCAGAGAGGAGATATTAAGATATTAACAGTCATTTCTCTCTGAATGGTGGCTTATGCCATAATTACACACTCTTTCTCTCTCTCTCTCACACACACACACACACACACATACACACACACACACACACACAGTGAGAACAGGCATGTGAAGTCATCTCCCCCAGTGATAATGACATGATGCAGTGAGATCACCCTTCAGCTTTCTCAGTGGTAAACAGACTCAGAGAGTGTTACCAGCTGTGCTCAATACCATTCTTTTTTGTCCTCATCCAATCACTTTACTGCTACTTGAAAGCAATA
This sequence comes from Monocentris japonica, assembly GCA_900323365.1. NCBI lineage: Eukaryota > Metazoa > Chordata > Actinopteri > Trachichthyiformes > Monocentridae > Monocentris > Monocentris japonica. The sequence continues at coordinate 18,378 of OOFE01008546.1, read as the reverse complement.
CAGAATAATTGTTCACGTTGAGTCTCTTTCTCTTACTTTTCATATACTGTATGCAATATTCTATTAGTTCATATCAATGCATATTGACATATTTCTAAACATCACTGTATGTGTGCCTGAGATCACCAAAGAATCTAATTCGCATTTGCAGACCCAAGCCAGATCCGATGGCCTTTTTCACACAACACACCCATACAGTTGAAGCATTGGGTGTATCTGGTGAAAAAATGTTAGACTAAACTCTGGCATGTGCTTTTCCCCAGTGCACATCATAAAGATGTCCTACGGCCCCCATGCATGGTCTCCTGGGCTTACCGGTGTTTTCTACAGTGTACGTAACACTTCTGAATGTCTGGCCGTTCACAGTGGTTTCACACAGGTACTGCCCATAGGAGAGGCTACTGAAGAAGCCTATCTTGTTGTCATAGGGAGCAGAGATCTCCTCTCCACTGGGGACCCTCCTCAGGATGACATGAGAGTGTGGGTCAGAGACATGGCAGGGGATGATGACTCCAGCAGGGAACAATGAGGCAACCAAGTTACCAGGATCCTGAGGAACAAATGGAACCTGTGGATCTGGGGGGTGAAACCACAGGATTAAAATCACACTGTATAATGGGATTTGAATTACATATTTTCAGGAAATACTTCCGTAATACATATGTCTACAGTTGTATTGCTATGATTTATTCTCAACTGCCTTTACCTTTTGACTTCCAATCCCTATACAAAATAATCATTGCCATGCACAGTAGTATTCATGAAAAGTATTAGCACCATGTTAAAAAGAGATTTACCCGGGACAAAGACGTATATTCCGGCCTCATTGTCATCCTCGTCGTTTTGTTCTCTCCCTTGGCTTTCATATCTACAGGTGTAATATCCGGTATGTGCAACAGATGCGTTGTAAATGAAGAGAGTTGAAGTGTAGTACCCTGGATAAACGAACGTGTTTTCCGGTAGGGGTTCAGCCCAAACAACGTTTCTTTTCCCTGTACAGCTGATATTGAACACGGAGTGGGGCTGGAGCACAAACTCGTCTTGGTTGGATACAATGGTTGGTGGCGACAGTCCGGAGGTAACTGGAATTTTTTGTTCAGATTTTAGGGATTTGTCAATTGCACAAAAAATCCATTGATTGTGCAAAAATTTGCTCAAGTACGTAAGTCAATAGATGACAGATAAGCACAACTTACCTGATAAGACCCCCAGCAAGACAACCCCAAAGAGGAGATAAGTCTTCACCCCACCCATGACCATGGATGTTTTGCCCTAGAAAGAAAACAAGCGCGTCATTCTTAGAGCAAAGTTAACACGAAAAAGATTTGTTTTTACTTCATGGTGTCACGATGCCACTGTCTCTACGCTCACTCCGCTTGGATAACATTGCTATTTGATCAATAAATCAATGTAGCATTGGCTTCTTACTTGTCGGATTTTGTGGTATTTTGTCCCTATATAACCACCTCGACAATATTCCTATAGACAGCTGTGATATTTATAGCATCCATCAACATCAACATTTATCACTGGATTAATAGAGTTCTTTTCAAAAGGGGAGGCATTTTAATGAGAGCAAGGCTGGTGATCGTCTGGATCCGTCTATCCTCTCTCCTCCAGATGCGCTGGAGTCGAACATGTTTCCCGTCGGTAGAGGGCGACACAGTCCAACTTTTGAGTACATCCAGCCTCCTCGAATCAGTCTCTTGATTTCCTCCACTGCTTTCTCAAGTTTTTTTCTCTCCAAATGGAAAAACGCTAATGATTCTTTTTTGTTGTTTAATTATCACAATCCACACAAAAATATGTCTTCTAATTTCATTAAAGCTTCACGGAAATAGTTATTTTCCTTATTAAATCATATTCTTGTAGGCCTATCCAACAAATTTGGAAAATTAGATATCCGCGGTAATTGAATATAATGGCACACTTAAAGCAGGCTTCTTAAAAGCTCATCAAACGAATCTTATCATGGTGGCGTTTGGATGTAGTCAAGGGACATTCCCGTGCCCTGCTGTGTTATCTATCTGTCTGTCTGTCTGTCTGTCTGTCTGATGTTGAACCCTGGTTTTCATCAGGGGCCACGCAGAGAGAAGCTCTCACCAAGCAGCATAGAGGTGAGCAAACCAGGCGACGATGAGACTAGAATACAGCCTTTTTCGAAACGCAACATCCAGTGCCAGAAAGATTTATTGTACTTAAAATAGTTAGATATTTTTCTGTTTGTTCTGTTTGACTTTTTAGGCTGGACTTCTCTGTTTCTCATGTTCATAACCTGGTGCGTAAACCAAGTCTCCGCAGTTCGGAGCCAATATAAATACTTTGAATCTCCACTGGACAATGTCCCCAAACAATAAACTACTGTCACAAAACGATTGGCCCTTACAAAGCTCCGTGTGGTTGTTCGCTCTGGCTCATCCGGGACGGGCTAATTATCCATGGCCATCCTGTATTTGGTGAACCTCTATAATTAGTGGACCCACTCCACACAACAGTCTGTTGAGCAAATATTCGCGTGGGAATCCTCTGACAAATGCCTAATGTCTTTTCACATGTTTGTGCACACGCCTTGTTTCAAACAACTAATTTCACTCAGGGATTTTCGCTTTGCTAAGATATTCCAGCCACAATGTTTAAATCAAAGCCCGGAGTGGCAGACTGGTAGCATGTCTTCCTCTCCCCTTATTTCCACGCTCCCACCAAGCGTCTCAACAAATGTGCCAGATATCAAATACGTTGTTCTGCTGGATTTGATACATTTGAGCAACAGCTGATAATGGGTTGCCTCAACTTACTGTCCTCCACAGATGGTTAAATGGTTCAATTGAATCCCACATGTAAAAAATTGATTTGCATGGGAATGATTGCAAAAAGACAACTAGTCTAAAAATAGCGAGCATGCAATTAGTCCACTGCAAAGGGACATCCAAGAGAGTTTTGATTGATCTATTTTACAACGTAGGGTTAATGCCTATTTTTTTCCTAAACATCTTATTATATTATATGTGACACGATTAATAAGTAGTCCTATGCAACATTCCGTGATGATAAGGCAAGGTAGGCAGTTAATGAAGCTTCTTGTGTCCCAAACAAACTTAATTCTTCTTTTCAAGTCCACTCAGCTCTGAAGTTTCAGACCAATCCAGCGCTTCCAATGATTTTCCATTTTAATTCCACACATTCCACGGTCAGGAGGAAAAAAACTATTTGAAATGCAATTTCCAATGTGTTTCCCATTAAATGCCAGGCAGCATCCCACAATGGTGGCTCAGTCTTCGAGGTGACACCTCCAGCTGTGAGGCCGAAATCAAGCGCTTTTATCCAGCCGAGTCAGCGACATCTCCCTGCTCGGCATCCGGGGGTGAGACCATATGGTGCATGGGGAAAACAACTCTTATCGAAAAAATAATGCATTGCCAAATGCAGAATCTGCAGACCACTTGCAGAGTAACAGGGTATGCCCATATTACTAAATAAAACTTCGAAAAAACTTTTCCAGGGCTGGGGAGATTCACGTAAAAATAAAAAGTAGGCGATAATGTAATAATTCGGTAGACTAATTATGCCTACATTTGAATTCCATTTAGACACAAAGAAATGTATTTTATTTGATGTATATACATTTTAATCCCCACACTTAATCGATAAACACCCCCAAACTTTTAAAGGAGTGCAAGAGAATAATTAGTTTAGTCATCACTTCGATTCCAATAGCCTTTCAATTACCTTTGTTAATCCCCTCTTTTAATTCCTTTCGATTAAATATATCCACATAGGACGGGACCGTAAGCGCTCCAAAAGGCGCAGTCAATGGTCCTCTGCAGCGGTAATAATCCTCAGAGAGATCCTGCGCTGTGAAAGCATATGTGCGCCTCTCTGTCTGCATCCACGTCTGCCTTCACAAATGCGCTTGAGCTACAGCGACCTGTAATTGATTCAGTGTTACAGTCCATCCTTCCCAAAAAAACTAATCATCTGGCTCAAAGTAAATAACTCTCAGGAAATGACACCCCCCTCTCCTCCCTTCTAGCATTGGGTTTCCTTTCAAAGTAAGAGTCCCCCTTTTCAGAGAAAATGCAGGGAGACGTGAATTTCCCTGAGGGAAATGAATGTCTTTTTTTTGTTTGTTTTAATACGAAGCATTAGTGCATGTGAGGGTTTTCTTCTCGAGGAAATTAAGATGCAAATGTATTTGAGGAGAAATTTTCGAACTGTTACCTTGATAGGGATTCCCGTCGACTCTCACTAGAGAGTTGCATATTAATGGTTTGCAGGGAGACATTGTAGGAAAGAAACATTACCCTGTGCATTTTATTTTTTTCTTATTCCTTTCTCGCTTACTGTATGACAACAACGAGGGTAGTTCTTTTTTAATCGGTCAGAAATGGGGAACATTAAATCCCTAAACTAATAGAGGGCGCTCCAACACTATCATATACCACGACCCATCTCTCTCTCTCTCTCTCTCTCTCTCTCTCTCTCTCTCTCCCTCTCCCTCTGTGTGTGTTTCTCTCTCTCCCTCTCTCTCTGTTTCTCTCTCACACACATGATCAACAAGTTTAAGAAACTATCTATCTATCTATCTATCTATCTATCTATCTATCTATCTATCTATCTATCTATCTATCTATCTCTATCTATAGCAAAAGTTTGCTACAGAAAGACTTTTTTCTTCAACATAGAAAAAAATGGGCCCCTATTTACTGGCACACATGCGTCAGCTGTGAATCGCCCCCTGGAGCACAGCCACAATTTTCCCCAGCCCCCATACCCCGCGGTTCTCCTGACGGGCAGGAGTAGAAAAATGGACCCTTATGCATGACCTATCTCGGAGCAGAGAAGCGGGGCATCGGACCGGTGTCTTTGGAGCAAAGCCCCGGGGCTGAAGGCTCGCCCCCCCTCCTCTCTTTCAGCTGCACAGAAACACACAGCTCCAGCCGCTCGGCGCAATTAATTCCACATGTTCCCGAAAAGAACAGTGTCCCTTGTTCTCCAAACAAAGGAACTCTAATTTAGGAGGCCAAGCTTATACCCCAAACTGGTTGAGGTTCTCACTTTTGAGGGTTTTTCTCCCCCCCCCAACCTTCGCCTAAAACTGAATGTCAGAAGTTCTATAAAATGGTGGACTTCATATAGGAGGATATATAGAGTAGATTATATCCGTCCAGGTGAATTGCTGTACACCGAGAGAGATGATATTGGGGAAATTTCCTTAAAAAATATCTTATGCGGCATTCTTTTAAGAGTATTAAACACAGCAAAATTAATTAATTAATTTACCTCTGAGTGTAAAAAAGCAACAAGTCCACACCCATCGGATTTAATTGAACACTTTTAGATATTTTTAGCTCCGGATACATATCAGCTCTATGTCTGGACAAACAAATCTCCATTCAACATTTGTCAACTCCAGATAACTGTCACTGAAAATGAACATTTATTATTAACGCTGGAAAATGTGTACAGGCCTATGCAAGGTGAAAAATGTGTGGAATGACCAAACAAATCACAACATATCAGGTGAGCTTATATCTTAGACACTGATGTAAATTGTCGACTCGGATGTGGCCTCCAGTTCCACATCTCTCTCTCTGAAAATATAATGTTACTCTGCACTGTACACTGCTACAGTAGAGCTGTTTAGTTGTGTGTTTTTATTGTAAACACGTTAAATGCCGAGGCATTTTTATAACATAATAGAGTTTGGATGTTTCCTTAGAGATGATTGGCCTGCCAAGAGTGCGCAACCTGTCAGTGATCAGTTCGTCTGCCTCCATCCATCCTGTCCAAGTGGCCACCAGGGGGCTTTGGGAAAATGTAGTCAATTGTCTTAAAATAAATATTAAGTTCGAGAGAGAAAGAAGAAAAAGGATTTATGATACATCCATTTATAGCACGTTGATAGCACTTGATAGCACACTCAACCTAACAGTATTATCATCACTTAACCCCACATGGTTTGCCTTGCCCAGACTCCAGTAGTAACAGGTTTACACCGTTCAAGTACTAGTGCCTAAACGAGTAGCGATGGCATCATTACTTGGTCAATATGACTTTCTGTGTTACATTTATCTATGCATCTGTATCAACACTGACATCACACACCAAGACGTTTAATTTTTAAAACTTCTCAAATCTAATAAAAGCATTTTGAGTTCAACCTATCCCTGGTTAATCCACTTGCCCGTGCAATGGAAAAGTTGTCTAATCTAATGTGGCCCCTATGTCACTTCTATAACAATAGACTCAACAGATCTCACAACAAATTGACATTAGTGACCTAAACACCAGTCGACAAGTGATGTGCCTTTGAAGATGGCTCTCAAAGGCTCAAGGTAGCCTTCGGGCGGCGGGCCTATAGGAGCTGTCCAGCGTGCTGAAATGTCTCCTCCATGTCTTGGAAGTGTTGGTCTCTCATGCCAGCGCACATATCGCTTATCTTTACAGCAGCAACAACTCTCAACGCTATAGCTCTGATAATGTTTGACCTACCTAAAGCAGTTTACAGAATGAAACTCAAAACGCTTTTTTTCAATTTCAAGAGGTCTCTGAGCAATTACAGTCATCAAAGTAACCACTGAGTACAGGCGAATACTTACAAACTCAACAAAGAAACTTTAAAACTGAATCTGAAACAATGAAAAACCTTATAGAGGAATTAGGCTGGGATACTGATTAATACTTATTCAATGATCATGCACATTAGGTGCCCAGAATAAACTCAAGTAGGCCTATGTAGTATCATACTTTGAATGTATGTTGACGTTTAAAAATGTGCAACACAGAATCCACCTTTTCTGAAACATTTGTTAAGCTTTTCATAATACCCCAACCAAAAATTAACAGAAATGTAAATAATTTCACTATAAAGCACAGTTCTTGGCTCCTCATGTAAAAGACAATATAAAATTGTTTCATATCAAATAAATTCTGTGCCTCTTTGGTGTAGCCTACACACACACACACACACACACACACGTATACACCTTGGGTGGTGGTGGTGGGGGGTTAACTCATCAAGACTGTGACAGGATTTTCACTAGCTTCACTAGCCTCACTAGTTATTCCTAAAGGAGAACAGTGATGATTTCCAGAATTTACGTGTTGGTCCATATTTAAAATGACACTCTCAGCGGACACTCCTCTTCCAGTGATGTATAGATCACCCAGGACAAGAGGCGTGTCACATTTTTGGAGGTATATGGAATATCGCATAGATTCAAAAAAATAAAGCATAGGTCTCTTCAGAAAAAGACAACGCTGTTTCTCCCCTTTTTCCATACTGGCACTTCAGCTTCCCCTAGCCTCTATCTCCGCATGAGACAGCAGCTGCAACCGGCTGAAAAGCTCTCTTATTAATTGTCTTTTGTCATGCGTAATTGCCACATTTTCAATGGTAGCCGAGGCCTGAAGTCTTTGGAGTGGTCTTGTTACACCGTGCATTAGTAGGTGTAGTCCCTCTCATCTAAAATTTACATTCCACAGTGTTTGCCTTGCAGTCTGAAGCATTTTTATTTGGTAAAGCCAATGGTGAAGCCAGATTGATAACATATTGTGTGTTTTGAGTGGATTAATTCTTCTTC
>OOFE01008544.1:1219-15263 GCA_900323365.1 Monocentris japonica | reverse complement strand
GGAAACGTGTTCTTTGGAGTGATGAATCACACTTCACTATCTGGCAGTCTGATAGCTGAATCTGGGTTTGGCGGATGCCAGGAGAACGTTACTTACCGGAATGCATAGTGCCTACTGTGAAGTTTGGTGGAGGAGGGATAATGGTCTGGGGCTGTTTTTCAGGGTTTGGGCTTGGCCCCTTATCCAGTGAAGGGTAATCTTAATGCTACAGGATACGAAGAAATTTTAGCCAATTGGGCGCTTCCAACTTTGTGGCAACAGTTTGGGGAAGGCCCTTTGCTGTTCCAGCATGACTGTGCCCCTGTGCACAAAGCAAGGTCCATAAAGACATGGTTAGACGAGTTTGGTGTGGAGGAACTCAATTGGCCTGCACAGAGCCCTGACCTCAACCCCACTGAACACCTTTGGGAGGAATTAGAACACCGATTGCAAGCCGGGCCTTCTCGTCCAACGTCACTGCCTGACCTCACAAATGCTCTTTTGGCTGAATGGGCACAAAGTCCCACAGACACAGCCTTCCCAGAAGAGTGGCGGCTGTTACAGCCGCAAAAGGGGTGTCCAACTCCATATTAATGCCCATGGTTTTAGAATGGGATGTCTAGCAAGCTCATATAGGTGTGATGGCCAGGTGTCCACTGACGTTTGGCCATATAGTGTAAGTTGGCAGGAGCAGGGCTCTAAACTGATCCATAGGGCATTAGGCCTATTCAGCTACGAGAGGCAGCCCAGAGGCCTGCTGGAAACAAACAGAATGAGTAGGTAAATTAGCATGAGATGGTAGAATTGTTTTTTTCTTTTACTCAAGCTTTATGACCACTGCAAACTAGTAAATATGTCCATAGGTGTAGTAAAGGACAGACTGGGGGCTATGTTTCTCCAGCAGCATGAGGAGTTGTGGTACACTGTATGCTCCAGGCACCAGGACCCTTACAGAAGAAAAGCTATGCGGCAGCTATGTGCTCAGACACCTTGGGTCATGTACATCTATAGTAGGCAAGAGTTCAAGAGAAACACCATGAACCACTTTTTCCACTAGTAAAGAAGAGGCTCAGTGTTGACCCACTGCACACTGCCTCAAATGTCAAGTCCTTCTGAAGACATAATAGCAAACATTTGATCCTGAAGATGGAAGGGCCAGTTTGTCAGGCTCTGGCACCAGCGTTTCATATGTGTTAGACTAAAATGCACAAATAGTTAAGAAAAATCAGTAGCAGGAAATGCAAGTCATTAAAAACATCTAACTTTTGTTATTAGAAAAGCATCTTGTGAGGCCATATGAATTATTAACTTCTCCTTGCCATGCAGTACTGGAAAATCATATGAAAATCCTTTCCAATTGTGAAGGGTGTGCTGGGGGTAAACTAACATCATACAGCACCAGGCACACCAGAACGTCACAGGCGGGCGAAGTTGCCCATTAACTGGTTACTACTAGGACTGAAGAGAGGCGAATTATGACGCTTTGGGCTTTCCATAAACAGCACACCATAGTAAAGATGATCTAGACCTTTAGCCATTCTTAACTAATGCTAGTAAATGCTGCTTTAAGCGATTAAGTGTTAAACTTAGTAATGTAGTGTTAAATGCCACCAGAGAATACTACTGTTTGGGTTTCTCTTGTTTCCTTAATGTTTAGTTTGAAGTGTAGTTTAAGAAGAGTTTGTCCCTACCGTGGAGGCTCCGCCGCACTCTGTCAGTCCGTAGTGGAAATACAGGAAGGGGGAGCTGACTGTGCTAGCCGAGCAGGAGCCCAATCGCAACAGGGGCGAAGCAGCCCACGCGCCCACCTGGGAGCAGTCCACGCGCACAGTAATCTTGTCTTTGCTGCACCTGACTTCTACAGCGCGCGAACTGGTCGCGGGGTTTGTCTGGCGTTGTCCTTTTGGTGGGAAAAGCAGTGCTGTCAGGACGGCAGGAAGCTGCCTTCTACCGGGAACCGGCCGAAACAGCTCCTGCGCCACCAGTGGCCTCGGCGCATGTTGGAACATGGGTAGATAGTAGAATGAAGAGCGCGGGGCTCCATCCAGTTCTGACAGCTCTTCCAGCCATACCGCCTGCTGCACCGGGCCTCCAAGTGCACGGGTCCAGATGGACAGAAAGAACAGCCACGCAACCAGCAACATGCTCAGAGCACCAAGAGATGCAAGGAAGAGACAACTTAAGCCCAGCACATGACCTGGAGAGTCTGATGTCACTTCCTGTCTTGGTTTAATTAACACACCTGCTGCAGCCACTGATTCTCTCACCTGGCAACATAAATATAAAACCTGTATCATACTGAGCTGCATTCAACAAGGCAAACTGCTCACCTTAGCTAACTTGTTGCATGTTTGCAGACATTAGTCCAGTGGTTCTCAACCATCTGCAATCATGAAACAACAGTTTGAAGGTTTTCATTCCAACTAATCAATACAGCCGATGATTTCAATGATCAGTTCCTCCTCTCTGGTTGAAAGTGTGTTAATCAGTGAAATCGGCTGGTTTAGTCTTTGGTTAGAATGAAATGCAGAATCATAAATACCACTGTATTATCCAGCAGACTGGGACGCATTGTATTGTGAACATACAATCATGTGTTGGTTATAAAGCCTTATGATTTGTAGTGAAGATTGCTTTAACTTCTGGTTTAAATTAAAAGTGGGCAAAGTAAATGAAACTTCTTTAAACTGCTGCACTTGAAATACTACTGCATCACTACAGGGTCAGGCAGGCAAGATATGGTGACCTGCTCATTTACAATATATTCAACAACAGTTTAAATTATCAAACAACTGGTATAAAGCTGCACTAGTCCACATTTTTATGTAAAAATTCAGCCTTCTCATCGCCCTAAATCACTAAGTAGTGCCTCAACAGAAAAGGAGACTGGAGAAGATCCGGTGCTAAAGCACCACCTCTTGCAGTCAGGTAGAATCAAATAGAACCATAGAACCAACCTTGGATTTATTGATAGTCGTACTTGCTAACCAATACTAATCATTACCTGTCTCGTAATAATGGAAGAAATTGAATATCTTTTTTCCAGAGAGCTGCCTGTCACTGCTGATTAAATATGTAGAATTGTGAGTGAGTACAACACCTCACGACAAGCATGAGCACAAGCATAAGAACACTTGCACTACGTTATAGTTGGCAATGTTCCACCAGTCAAAACAACAACAAGCCTTTCACTCTATGGGATAACAGTAACAGCCCAATAAATTCACTCAAAACAATGCCTACAGAAATGTTATTTTGTGCATAGAAAACAGTCCTGTACAATACAATTAATATTTTTTAAATGCTAACAGTTGTTCTAATCATTTTGATAAAGTACCCCTGTCTACATAAAAATAAATATGTAGTGTTTTTGGACTGTATAGTCTTGACAGATTAACTATTGCACAGGACCCCTGTTGTTGCTGCATAAAAATCTATACCAAAATACACCTACACCCATCTACTTGAATGAAACACTAACATTTTTGTCCAAGGGCTTTGCAAAAAGATTATGGTAAGCCCTAAGAATCAAATATAATGCAAAAACAAAGACATTTTCAGACTAAATTATGTTATCCACAAGTTATGTTTCATAGTGCTGAACGAACGATGATAAAATACTCTTGTACACCTGTACTTTAACATCACACTAACACTCAGGACAAAAATCAGACATACTGCATAAATGATGCATAATGCACCAAGGTTACTGTACTTTAACAACACACTACCACATCTGAGACTTGTGAAAGTCTGAAAGTCAAGTTTTTGTCATACTGTGAAAGGTTAAATTTTCAGTACTTCAACAAAAAATGTGACTGGCAAATATAAATGGATATGACAATTAAGCTAGGAATAATTGGACAAAATTTCTTCCACACATACAACCATACAGATCAACAGCCTGACACATTCAAGTGGCATGACTGTACATGACATATGTTTTGGCATTCTATATTGATAATGTGGTACTGGTAGCCTGCCACAGTTAATTTGATAATGTCTTTGATAGCCTCCACACTGTCCACACTGTCCATCTTGTAATTAGTCTGTTCAGAATATGTCATACATCTTTAGAAAAATGACTCTTTGGAGTTCCTCATGACTTGTATACATTCTATACCATGTAAACAACGTGTCAATGCATGAAAACCTCTCTTGCGTTTTTTCCCAAGTGTTCCACCAAACCTGAAACCTGATATTAAACCAGGCCTTCCATTCATCAACAGTCGTTTTCAACCACTGAACCCAAAGCAGTTTCTGGGAGTTTTTTGCTTCTGGCACATTTTTAGTCACTGTGGGCTCATTTTTCACTGCAACAGCACAATCATGGCTAGAAGTAGGGAGAACTCAAAAATGTATTTTGCAGTATAACACAGTTATAATGTCATAAATTATAAAAGAAGAAAAAAACGTAAGTTGAATTTCTTTGATAATTTATTTCACAAAAATTTTAAAAAGATGGAATCTATATATACAACATTTTCCCAAGTGCCCACAAGTGTTACCAATATTGGGGGAAAAAAGGGGGGGGGGGCTCCACATGCTATACATATTGAACTATTTATTTTTGGCGAAATTTTAAATGAGACATGTACAATGAAGTGATTTTGATGAAATATCACTATTTTAAGCTTAGATTTGGTTATTTTTCCTGACGGAGGCGTTCGGCGCACATGATCAGTTCAAAGACCGTCGGAAATTTGAAAATATCACGATAATTTCTATTTTTACAGTTTCTGGCTATGATAAATGGTGTAATTTTGGCGATTTTTTTTAAGAAAGCATGCCTTTCAAACCCGCCGGCGGGTTATGGTGTTGAGAGGGTTAAGGCCATGCACACTCTTTCAACTCTTTAAAATACAATACAAATACACATACTCCTCAAAAACGTAGTCTTACGCCCTACTGCTTGCCTGCCACACAAATTGCGGGGCCCGGGGTTTTTTTGTGGTGCCGTCTCCGGCGAGCAAAAGCAGTGGCCTGGACAGATGTCCCTGTTATAAAAAGATGGAAAATTATCAGGATCCCACGGTCGCATCACTTTTTGTTTCTACACAACACCTTGTACCTACCACTTCCAGGTTTCGCCATCTTGTGGCGTCCTAGCGTTTCTATAACAACACTCCCCTCCTATCATATCTGACTTAGTTCTGACACATTTTCTGTTGTTTTCAGTGAATGTAGAAAAATGTTTAAAATCATTTGGGGTGTAAGCGGTTTCTTTAACTCGAATATATGTAGAACATTTTAAATTCTAAAATGTATTGTGTATTTATATTTGGTAAATATAGACCTAGCTGGGCATTTAGTTCTGTACCATTCGGTTAAATGCAATAGGACGCAAAGCTGTGTTATACATATGTTTTAAATGAGACCATGGATTAAAGAAAAATATCTTGTTAGATGAGAATGTGGATCTCAACATATTTCTGATTCACATTAAAGTTTGATACCAATGCACTCTCTTTCCCAAGATTTTTCCAGACTGTCTAGCCTATGTCGCCCCTTAAACTATTTGTTAGGTTCTTTGATCCCCCTTGTAAAATGTCCATTTTCCAGACTATTCCCGGAGAATTTGATGTCAAAGTTTTTTTCAAAGATTTGATTCTTCAACTCAACTGATCCCTGGGTTGGGTGCGAGATAAGGGGGATGATCAGAGAGAGAAATTAGATAATTAAGTCTAATACAGTGAGTCTAATACACAACTCCTAGGAAAAATATGTCCTTACATGTCTCTATAGGATGAGTAGGATTAGGACGAGGACTAGGACTAGGGCTATACACAGCAATACAATACATCAAAGTTCATTCTCACAACAGGTGGATGGACAGTGGCAAGTGTCAGTGGGGTTGTGCTTGTGGAGTAGGGAAGTGCGGATGAGAGGGGGCGGAGGGTTGTGCGCACGCATGACTGTTACAAAATAAACACTGTAATAAAGTGGGGTTTATTTTCTTCTGTCCTTGTTCAATTTGTCCAGCAACCTTTTGGTACAAGGTGCTGTGGTAATCACAGTCGTCATCCAAACATGCCCTAATGGGTGGGAGGTGCAGCCCTCCCTGCAGCTATTCTCCACCTACTACCCACTTAGCTGCTATAATGCTCTGACTAAACTTTTGATAATGTCTGGCACTAAAGAAATCAAAGGCCTCCAACAGAACCAAATGCATTAGCAAGGTCCAAGACTAGTAGGTTAGTCGTGAATGTAAGGTCATATGTTAGTGGTGGTTTCAACATTCACCTACATAACACTTCTGATCCTCTCAGTAAGGCTTTCTCAGCACGTATTGATACCTGTGGCCTTATTCAGTTTGTACATAAACCCACCAATCAAAGCGGCAACACCCTAGATTTGGTCCTGACCCATGGCATTCCTGTGTTTGATCTAGTATTTTCCTCCTATGACCATTATTTTATTAAATTCCAAATTGAAGTGACCTGCCCTCATCAAAATTGCAATGACACACACAGCAGCTGTCGTATCAATGCTTTCACTTTTCACTCGCGGAACAATTGCCCAATATTCTAGCTCCATTCTGTGATCATAGTGGCACCCTTGATAAGTTCACTAATAACCTAAAGTCCACCCTACTTCACAACCTCGATTTGGTCATTCTGCTAGTCACAAGAAAATAAAGTTTTAAAAAATCAGCACCATGGTTTACTGAGGATACTCATGCTCTTAAACAAGCCTGTACAAAACTAGAGCATAAATGGCGCTTGACTAGACTGTTTTCCAGCTTACTTGGAATGATAGCCTATTGAATTACAAACGCGCACTCTCAGCAGCCAAAAATGCACATTTCTCTAGGCTAATCAATGCAAATCAAATCAAGTTTCTATTTGACACAGTCACAAAACCCGTGCATAATCTTTCCCCTTCTGATAGCTCTCCACTCTCTGCCAATGACTTCTTTTTTCACTTGGAAAACCGCACTAATTAGAGATAAGATCGCCAGTATACTGACAGACTGTCCTGCCCTTGAATAGCTCACTTGATGTTTTTCAGGCTACTTGCATACTGGCAGTTCAAATTAGACACTCTCTCCAAGTTAATTCTGATGTCTAAACCTACGACTTGCATGCTTGACTCAACTCTCAAGATTTTTTCCCAATCTTAGGACCCTCTCTCTACTGGCAATGTGCCATCCGCTTTTAAAACAGTAATGATTAAGCCGCTAATCAAAAAAACAAACTTTGATACAGAAGTCCTTCCGAATTATAGACTGATCTCAAACCTGCTGTTTCTTTCCAAAATGCTCGAAAGGGAAGCCAGCCAACCTGTAGCCAGTTTCAATCTGGTTTTAGATCTTTCTATTCCACCGAAACAGCACTCACCAGAGTGGTCAATGATGCTGTTGATTCTGACTCAACCTCAGTGTTATTGTTATTCCACCTGAACGTAGCTTTTGATATGATTGACTATAACATACTCAAAAACTAAATCTCAAAAACTACATTGGTATCCAAAGATTGGTGCTTTCATGGATTAGGTCCTATCTACTCGATAGAAGCCACTGCACCTTCCACAATATGACCTCATAATGTGGACTTTGGTGTTCCATAAGGCTCTGTCTTGGGCCTGCTGCTATTCTCTATCTTTATGCTACCACTCAATTTGAAAATATCTGCAAATTCTGTGTTAATTTTCATTGCTATGCTGATGATACACAACTTTAAGTACCCATTAAACCAAACGACTGATACCAAAACTTAGAGGCATGTCAAGCACTGGATGTCCCAGAACGTCCTGCTTCTCAATGCCATCAAAACAGACATGTTGGTTATTGGACCAGCTAGACATAATAATAACAATAATAATAATAATAATAATAATAATAATACACTTTATTTATATAGCACCTTTCAAAACCAAATGATACAAAGTGCTGTACACAAAATAAAACAAAATACAACGATGCCTAAAATACATATAATAGCAATAAAAGACATCATAAGAAATACACACACCGGGCCAAGTTATTCACTGCTTTAAAAGTAAACAATATAAATAAATAAAATCAATTCTAAAATCAACAGGTAGAGTGGCCCTCCACATATTGAGATGAAGTTCTCAGCATATGCAAATACCTTTAATATCAAAGCCGCAACTAACTATCTACTCCTCAAGGAATTCCATGCATGTCTTTAACAAGTGTCCACAGCAGAGTGCAAAAAGGGCTTCAGTGCCGTGAACATTATCCTCACAGAAGAGAGAAAGAGATTGAACATTTCCATGTTGAACAAATTGCTGTTTATTTCTGTAAATGGACCAGGAATTGCCCTCTACTCTACTCAGCGGTATGCAGAGATGTGGGTAAAAGAAGAGCAACATGACGCTTATGACCCATCCACAGGAAAGTATCAAAATAAGACAGAGATCCGTCATCAAAACAGGCTGTTTAGTTAGTGTGGTAAGTGAAGAATATGCTATATATATATATATACTTTATTGTGGCGACAACATGCCGTGATATAGTTTATTTGATAACATATTACTATTTGTAGGCCACAGCCTTATATTATTTTCCCATATTTGACATTATCAAGCTGCCCACTGTACACTGGCTGAATGAAAAAGTCTGGGCCTATCACAATTTGCCTAAACCTGAGCCACACCTAAAGCAGTGCTTCAGAGGGGCTTTCATTCTGGCTGATCAAACCACAATTTTTACCATGTGTGTGTTTTTAGAGGTCAAATCACTTGTGTTGTACCAAGATAAAGCTCATGCAAGAGCGTGAGCTGGGCTAGAGTGAAAATATTGCTCCTGCGCTTCAATGGTTGTTTAATGATACAAAAGATATTCAAAGTTAATAAAAGCAAAGAGGTCAAAGCAGATCAAAGTCATGATTTTTACCACAGCTGCAAAGTATTGAGAGAGGCTCCTATGTATACATGAATGTCTACCATGCCATTATTTTTATAAATAAAACATTCCAAAAACATAATTCAGTTGAGATCTGGACTGAACTAAACACACAGTCATGTTCCTAAACCATCTTTATCCTGCTGGAAGTTTCCACTTGACAAAGGCTAGACTGGTCCTGGTGAACAACAACGTTTAAGTTCGCTGTGATGTTCAAATGACATTCCATTGGTCCTAAGGGGGCCTAATGTGAGCGATGAAAACATTCCCCACACCATTACACCACCGCCACCAGCCTGTACTGTTGACACTAGGCAGGATGGAGCCATGGATTCATGCTGATAACCAACCGTCAGCATGTCACAACAGAAACCAGGATTTATCTGACCAGCCAGCACTTTTCATGTATCCGCTGAAGCTTCATCTTGTTGCTGTTAGCTGAAAGGAGTGGATGGTCTTCTGCTGCTGTAGCCCATCCACTTCAAGGTTGAACCAGTTGTGGTTTTGAGAAGCCCTTCTGCACATACTGTTGGCATTGGTGGTATTTGCAGTTAACTTGAACAAATCTTGCCATTCTCCTCTCACCTCCCTCATCAAGCAGGACTGCAGCTGACTGTATATATTTGTCTGGGTAAACTGCTGTTTCTGCTGTTTCTGAAATGCTAGACCAATGGTCCTCAAATCCAGAGGTCCAGAGTCCTGTTGGTTTTCTATCCTACCAGGCAGTTAATTGCATTCACCTGGCAACCCAGGTCTAAGTCATTCCCCGGTTAGTCAACTAAAATGGAAACTACCTGGCAGAATAGAAAACCAGCAGTGATCTGGAGCCAGAGGAGAGGGTCTGGTACCAACCATAATATCATGTTCAATATTGCTTAAATCAGCATCTTTCCCATTCTAATGATTAATCAGACAGCAATTGAACCTCTACACTCTAAATGCTTTATGTACTGATTCACAGCCATGTAACTGGGGGAGTGAGCTGTTTATGTAAACAGAGAAGTGTAGAGAAGTGATTCCAAATAGATCAATTCAAACCAGGATTTCACTGAAGGTTTCTGTGTTGCAGAGTGAATCTCAGTCTGCATACACAAGCATGGAAACAAAGTGATAATATCTTTAAGATCTTGCAGGAATTATTATTGAAAAGTTCAAATTACGAGAAGGATAGAAAAAGCTACAGATACAGTCCTTAAATACACCCTGGAAGAGAGGGCAGACCATAATGAAGAAGTGGAGGAAATCTGGCCTAGATCACACCGTTCCTCATTGATGGATGGCAAGCTCACCAGGAAGCTACCAAGGGTCCAACAGCAATCTTAAAAGAACTGCAGGATTGTATGGTCAAGTCTGGACACTCCATGCAGATATCTATTTCACATGTTCTGCACAATTCTGGACTGTGGCTGCAGGTGGCATGACGGATGCCACTTATCACTATAAAGAACATTCAGTCTGTCATAATTAAACAAGACGACAGTCAATCTCCCAAACCCATGTGGGAAAATGTCTTATGGTCTGATGGAGGTAGAACCTTTTGGTCTTAATTCCTAAAGGTGTCTGGTGCAGAGCCTGCTGCTGTTAAGCATGGTAGTAGCAGCATTATGCTATTGGGCTGGACAGGGGCTGTGGTCAGGATAGAGGGGAAAATGAAGAGCTCCACAGGGAAAGATATTTTGGGAAAAAAATCTGCTGCCCCCCTGCAGAAAGATCAAATCAAAGAAGAATTTCATCTTTCAACATGACAACGGTGTTGTGAAGCACACGGCAAAATCGACCACGGAATGTCTGAAAAAAGGAAAAAACAGTATCCTGAAATGGACGAGTCAGAGCTCAAACCCTAATCCTCAAGAAAATTTGTAGGTTGACCTAAACGGATAGGAGGTTCCCTTGCTATATGATTGAGTTTAAACCCATGAGAATGAGAGAAAATTCCTGAATCCAGATGTTACAGGATAATACCGGTGTTTTAAGTTTGCACCAATTGTCTGGATTATCCCTCTTCCCATTATTCCTGGTGGTGTCTGCACACAGTCAGCATAGTTGAAAATAGCAGGGCTCATTTGGTGCCATTCATTTTTGTACAGTATGAAAATCAACTTCCACAGACTTGGAAATTGCCTGTGCTAGATAATCCATCATAGCAATTGAGAAGCCTTAATTTGGTTTTGTCAAAGTTTATGTTTTATTGTTATTCCATTGTGCCAGAGTGTTTTCATATCAGCGTGCACATTATGTTACACTCTGTTTACTGTTAATCACCTGACACCCACAGGAAGAAATGGAAGTCTGCGGGATGAAATCCCTCAAAGACAGCTCACCTTAGGAACCTTATTGTCACATCCATGTCTTCTTATTTGGGACATCTTTGTTAGCCAGGAGAGCAGTTACTTTCAAACTAGGCTTGACATGATAAAGTTTGTGTTAAAACAATAAAAAAAAAGTAAATGTTAAAAAAAAAAATCTAATCTAATAATTATCTTATTAATTTCATATCCACTGAATGCACTGCTCTGTGGCCTCTAATATGGTGTTTCTTATACCACCAGTATAAGGAAAATTCATTTCTGTTTCTGCCTTTCCTTTGCAGAACGTTTAGAATCTCCCCTATCCCTTGGTAAACTTTACAGTTAAAGGCATTGGACACATAAACCGCTCCAACTTTTCAGCAATGGATGGTAAGTGCAGTGTCTGTCCTCATAAATCCACTTCTCAGTTACTCTTCACTCAATAGCTGATCTGAGCACTGTTCATACATCTCACCCACTAGCTTTTGGAGCTTTTCCCACATGTATTTGCATACATGTGTGGAAATGTGGATTTGGTGGGGGTGAGGTATTGGAAGAGGGGAGGAGCAAAGTACAAAAATAAAACATATTTCTTTTCATGAATGTGTAGTATTGTCTTAGTTGGGCTCTATGTAAAGGTTGTCAGAGGAGAGGACTGCAGAGGAGCAGTCAATCAGTCAGTGAGAGGCTGAACATAGCAGCTCCTCGTCACTTCTCCTTTAGCATGGAAGAGGAGAAACTGCACTTCAGTCATCTGCACTATGAAAACATCCACTGATGTCAAAAGTTTCCTATTATTCATTCAGTCTACAAGATTGTGTTTTCAGGTATGGCCAAGATTATTGGCAACCTTTGATTTTACGCAGATAATGTACTATAATTTAATGTAATGTCTTCTATATATTCATCTGTTTTATTTAACAGCATATGATCAAACAATAAGAATAGAAATATCTAAAAAATCATTTATGCCTTTGAAATTGAAAAGTGTCATCTGTAAACAAAGAGCTTATCTGCATTGCCAAAGACCTTTCATTTTTTTTTATCTGTCCATAGAACATTTTCCCAGGTGGTTCTTGGCAAAGATCAATCAGGCCTTCTCTTTCAGCATGGGGGTCTCCCGTGGCCTCCGACCGTAAAGCCCTTCTTGGTTCAATGTCTGGCATATGGTACGGGCTGAAACCATTACCCTGGGCCTCTCCAGGTCAGCCTTGAGATCTTTGCATGTCATGAAAGGTGTTTTTTCAATGGCTTGTACCAACCTTCTATTACATGAGATCCACTTTCCTCGTACCACCACGTCATGGGAGATTCTGAACAATTCCATAAGCAGCAAACTTCCTAATAACACTGCCAACTGTGGAAACAGGCATACCAAGGTTTCTAGAGATGGCCTTATAGCCTTGTGAATGCTTATATTTGGTGATAATAGTTTTTCTGAAACCCTCAGACAGCCCTTTTCTCTTCACCATTTTCGCAATGACCAGTGAAGCGCCTGCAACCTGTCACAGGTGAGTTGAATTACACTGCAAATCTATTTCCTCCAACAAAATTCAAATTGTTCTAAAGGGTGCCAAAAATCATGGCCATGTCCACTTTTCAATTTTTAAACCATAACATTTATTTTTATTCTTATTGTTTGATCGTGTGCTGTTGTAAAATGAATGTGTGAAGACTGAAAGTCATTTCACTTTCCAATTATATCATAAGATATTGTACATTATCTGCACAAAACGCAAGGGTGCCAATAATCTTAGCCAGAAATATATACTCAGTACAAGAATATGTTCCAAGGTGAATTGAATTAGTAAAGTTGAATGAATTTAAAGAATTTCAAAGTCCACACAGGCAGAAGTCATAATACTGGACCCTGATTGGCTGACAGCGTCAGCTCCTCTAATTCAAAAGATAAACTGAGTGGAAACTTTCCAGTTGAAATTCTGCAGAATTTCTGGCCAGAATGGAAGGATTTCAGGGGAGCCAATCAAGATGAAGTCCAGTTATGATGCAATTACTTGAGTTGGTCTAAAACTGTCCATAAAAAAGGAAGGATTTTTGAAAATGCAATAACTTTAAAGCTGAATTATGGTTGGGTTTTTTTATGTAAAAATACAAGCAGCTGGGGCGTCCTGGTGGCTCAGTGGTCTAAGGCACATACCACATAACCTTGACATCCTGGGTTTGAAGCCGGCCCAGGACCTATGTCACGTCACCCCTGATCCCTCCTGTCTCTCTCTACTGACTGTCAAATAAAGGCAAAATGCCAAAAAATAATCAAGCACCTTATCAGTCTAGTTCATTAAGTGGGGCTGCGACAGAGAAGACTGGCCCCTCCCCTTTCATTGAGTCACCATAGAGCCACTCCATTCACCCCGATGGAGTTTTGGAGTCGGTAGGTACACTGGTGGCAACATTTTCTCCGAGCACAGGAAGCGATGCATCGAAACTTACAAGCCAAATGCACACAGTTCTGACACAACAGGGAGCAAGCTAGCACCTTGGCTATCGCTTCAGAAAAATGGATTTATCGCAAGCAAAGATGACTGAAGTGGCTAACAACAGTAGGGCAGCTACAGTTACATAATGTAAATTTAACCACTGAAGCAAAATCAAATTTTATGTGATCATTTATGTATAGTGGGAAATGTATATGATGCAGCCACTTGGCTTCCTTGCTACAAAGCATTTGGAGAGATTCTATAGGAGGCATGAAGGCACAATGCGAGCCGACCATCAGAGCGACCCGTGTAATCTGTGGATGACCTTCACCCTGGCAGGGCCAGAGGTCATGGGGTTGTGGGGTGAGTCAACAGTAAGAAAAGCGGAGAACTGATGTTTATTTGACCTTGGTGTGCAAAAGTATACTCTTTATTCTTATTATATATCCAACTTTATTCTGCCCCGCCCC
>OOFE01008509.1:1485-28762 GCA_900323365.1 Monocentris japonica | reverse complement strand
GGCATTAAATTTCCTTAAGGTTCAAGGTTCAAGGAACTTTATTGTCATACCAGCACACATTTACACATGAGATGGTACGAAATTTTCACTCAGGTCCCGGTTGTAAGCCACAATAAATATATAAAGTAGAAGTACTTAAAAAAAAACACAAGAGCAGTATAAACATCTAAGCAAAAATATAAACATATAACTAAACATAATAAAACAAACAAGCCGAATTTAGCTTTGCTAAATACGTGTGCGTGTGCAGAAATGCAGTGTGAGGTAGTCCAGTTGGCCAAGTGGCCTATATTGCACCTATGTGATAAAGTGTTCGTAGTACGGGTAGGTGTGTGTGTGTGTGTGTGTGTGTGTGTGTGTGTGGGGTGGGGGGGGGCCGTAGGGTCTACAGAACACCGCCAGAGTTCAGCAGTCTAACAGCTTAAGGCAGGGTGAGGCAGGTTTTATTGCAGATTTTAGAGAGTGACACACCTGAAGCTGTTGAGTGAAATCCTCTCACACCACACTGGAATGATTTCTCTGATTAGTAATCTGAAATAAAAGTAATAATAACAACAATAATAATTCTAAAAACATATTTGTGGATGCAATCAAAATGCCTCATGAGGTTGGACCGATATATTGACTTGGACTAGCTGTGGTTGGTAGGAACTTTCAGTAGTTCAGAGTTGGATGACATTGACTGAGGACAGTTTGGTTTGGCTCATACCTCTCAAATAGAACATTATCAGTCATTATCAGTCACTATTGGAAACTGTGGAGTTCCTCAAGGCTCAATCTTAGGTCCCCTCCTGTATTCTATCAGTATGCTCCCTCTTTGGCCATATTATCCATAAGCACAAAGTCTACTTCCATTACTATGTGGTTGACACACAGATATAGCTACCCTTGAATTTCAGTGATTTGAACGGCCTTGCCACTCTTAGGGAATGCCTTGATGATGTAAAGTGCTGGATGTCCCCAAACAAAATTCAGCTCCGTCAAAATAAATCAGAAATAGTTTATTTGGCCCTGCGCATATCTTTAACCAAATTTGAAATTAACTTTCTGTCAACTAATGTGAAGCCAGTTGCCAGAAATATTGGAATAGTTTTTGATGCTGATCTACGCTTTGATGTACAGTTCAAGAGGGTTGTGTGGTCTTGCTTCCTTCAGATGAGAACCATTTCTCAAAATGAAGTCATTTTTATTGTTATTTTTCCTGTCTAGACTACTGTAAAAGCACTTTTACTCATTTAGTTATCAAGGTTAGGTCTGGCCAGTGCACAGCCTTAGATCCTCAGGCAGGGCACTTCTGGCTGTTCCCAAGTTTAGGTTTAAGACTACATAGACAGATTTTTTAGCATCTTTTAAATCACTTCTTATAGCCTATGTTTATAGACTTGTTCTTATGTAATGTCTTAACCCTATTACTTTTACCCTCATATTGTCTTACTCTGTGTTCTTACCTTTTTATCTTGTGGCACCTTGCTTTTACTTGTTTTATTTTATTTTATGATACCTTATTTTATTGTTGTTGTTATTGTTATTGTTAATGTCACTACTGATAGGCAAATTTTGAATAAAAAGCCAATATTGGCCCAATATATCTACAAATGCCATGTAGTCCAACCCTACTTACTTCATCCTAGTTTGCCTGTCTCTTGGTGCACTATTGTGCTCATTTCTTTTTAGCATTTTAAGTACCTTGTAAAAAGGAAATGGAAAATGTTTCTGTATTAGCCTACTAGTTTGTTCCACAGGAAATTCATCTGCAGATTATATAATGTCCTTACACTGTATGATCCTAATAGCTAGCCAGCGAGCAATTGAAGAATTATCTCTGCTGCGCATGTGAGAATTGTTTCCAATTTAGGCATCGGTGAAGCTGGAGTTAATTAGCAAAAGGGTCTTGTCAAGGTAGACTAATGGTAATAGCTCCTTGAGGAATGGAGTTGTGGAGTAGCCTAATTTTCTCTGTTAAAAATCAACACCACTGTTTAATGAATGTCTAATATGCCCACATAATTAAACATTAGCACATCTAATTCTTTATCAATAGTGACTGCAGTCAGATCACGAGGACTAAAAGTTAAGGTCTGAACGTCGCTGGCCGACACAGCGTTTAAGATGTTGATCAAAAGGTTTTCTACTGCTGACATTACTGCGATCAAAGGCAGTGACGCCTTGCTAATTTCTTCCACTGCTTTGTTCCTGCAAAACAAAACCAACCAAAAGAAAAGATCTGTTTCACGCTCAGCTGTACACAAAACGTCTGGATGAGAATAGAGTTTGAACACTGTGCCTAAGGGAAGTTCATTGTCTCACAAACTGCTGTATGTGTTTAATTTAAATGAGAATGGGAGGTTAACGGGGGGTGTTTGAGAATTAGCTCCCTGTGACTGAAAGCATTAGCACCTTGTTGCAAACATTCAGTCATGTTTGGGTGATAAACAGGCCTATTGTGTTAGCTTTATGCTTGTCCCATCCTCTGCCATTTCTGATGCAATATTCATAGCTTGGTGTTAAAATAATGGCTGTATGGGAAGTTAATTTTCTCTGTTCTTCCCTTTCTCTCTCTTTCGCTCTCTCTGTATCTTTTTGGAGATGTTGAGGTTGATTTTGTGATTGACCAGGGGTGGGAGGAGTGTGAAGGGTATAATGTTAGCAGCGAGTCTCGATGTGGAATAGCAAGGGCAATGACACTGTTATGCCCAGGCAACACCTGACAAGATGACACACTCGCACCTAGAGAGGAGGAAGAGGTAAAGGAAGGAAAGGGGGTCAGAGGAGGGAGGAGGAGCATGAAAGACTGAGCATCAACAAGTGAGGATAAATGAAGGTAGAATAACTATGGAAGGCTATGGAGGTGGGGAGTAGGGATGGAGAGGAGGGTGGGGGTGGGAATAGGAAGGAAAGACGGTGTTCTCAGTTGTTCGTTGGCTGTAAGAGTAGGCTAGGAAAGCAGGTGAAGCTGGAATGCATCATAAATGTATCCACCAGTGATACTTGAATGAGAAAAGAGGACATTAACAAGGCCTATTTTTTAAAGTAATAACGCACCACATTTTCACATAAATAAAAGGTTTTGCTGCTCTCCATTGGCAATTAATATAAGACAATAATAATTCAACCTCCAGTCAGTTCATGAAAGCTTTTACATTTTCTGTTCTAAACACCCGGTGTCGGGTAGGTCTTTCCTGGTAAAAATTATTCTTCCGAACAGGAAGTGATGCGTTTGACATTTCTGGGTTGTTTAGAATAAACAGAAGAAGACCTGGGTAGATAGCATGAGCCGCGATAGCCACCGTGGCTGAACAGACAAAGAAAAAGAGCGTCACCTACAGAAACGCAAACTTCATCAACAGAAACTCCAAGGAAACAGTACTGGGCACACTGTTTGATTGACAGGTGAAATAACATCTTCAGTCCAAGAGCAACTGCAGTGTTTAAACAGGGGGCACCATACTGTAATAATGGATCAGGGCTTCAACAAATATGACATTTACCCCTTTTGTTTGCTGAGGCATTGATGTATAATTTCACTGATGTGACGCTTATGTAAGACTGTTTATCTCTTTGTGACTTCTTAATATGGCATCACTGCCATAAGCCAGGTGTGTGATTTATCAGTTATATGAGACAGGCTATGACTCATGCCCACAGATGACAGGTTTTTGTGTTCATCCCCAACAGTGCAGGAGCAGAACAGGAGCTAAATACAGCTCAGTACAAGATCTCCTGGAATACACGCTCGCAGATTGCAAAAAAAAAACAACCAAATGCTTTGTGGGGAAAAAAAAAGCCTTGTGAATTATTCATGGTTATTCATGGGCATGTTTCATCAAGTTTTACTTTCCCCACTATCATATCTAGTGGAGTGTGACAAATGATTTGGGCCTGAGAATGGCTGTTAGCACAACGCGGGAGAAAAGACAACGACGGAAAGAAATGCCATTTAAAAAAAACAAGAAGAGCGAATCTTCTTTTCTCCCAGGGGAAGTGCGAAGCAACTTGAACCCCTCTTCGTCTCCGGTGGACTGATTGTAAAGCAGCTCCAGTTTTCCAAGCACTTGTCTCCTTCTCTCCTTGTCCTTGTTTTTGCTTATTTACCATACTTGAGGTTTGTTTGCAGGAAGGAAGTGGAGAGCGAGTGATCGGGGTTGCATTCATTTTACATTCCTATCAGTGACCTCAAGCAGCAAAGAGGAAGTTTGAAGCTGCAGCCGCCGTCACGAACCGTGCACATTTTTGTTATCTCTGTTTCAACCAGCTAGTGGAGCGACGCTGACAATCCTGAATACAGCGGGGTCGGGGATGCTTTCGGGTTATGGTTGCTATGGAAACAAAGAACGCATTTAATGCTAAAAAGAAGTGAAAGCTGTTAACAGGCAGCCTTATCTACTCAAGTGATTCCTCCTCTTCTGTTGAGGAGGTGAGAACAAAACTCCCCTTCGGCAAATAGTGAGCAATGGATTGGCAAGAGTGCAATTGCTAGTGTGTGTGTGTGTATATTGGTGACAGACTGTGAGTGTGTATCTGTCTGAAGGTCTCCATAGTAACGCTGTGTGGACAGGTTGATGTGGGTAGTGGGCTGCAAAAGGCCGGTCCCTGCCATGACACTCTTCCCCATTCACACCTGAGACACATGATGTAAAGCCTGGGAACTCTGGGTCATTCATGGTATAATCTGAGACAAACAGAAAGAAAAAGGGGTAATGTTGCTCTGGCCAAATCTGATAGTACCTTCTCCCGGCGATACACATTACTGTTTTGTCAGATTGTCTTGTTTGTGTCCCCTTATCGGTGTCTGCCATCCCCCAAGAGTTGAGGAAAGGGGTCAACTTTAACAGTGTCACACAGGTTGCAAAAGTCTTTGTGCATGAATGGAAAGCACACACACGCAAGAACGTGGAGAATAGCTGCGAAGCAACTTGATGGGCGCAGACCAAATGCAGAATGAAATATATGAGACACTTTCCCCTTCAGCCATTTGCCCCAAATGGGTCTGGCTAGATGTTGTTTATGGGCCGAGTGGCTCCAAGCAGCCGGCAGACGGCATCGGGGGTCACTGAGGGTTTTAAATCATGGCACATTGAAGTAAGTCCCATGATACTATGAAATACACACAACGCTCAATAAATAACATTACATATTTTCTAGAGGAATATATTTTTGGGATAGAGCCTTACTTCGTGCCAGGCGGCAACGCACACGCACACAGTCACCCTTACTCTCTTCATCTGTTCTTGCTCTAAGCAGCATCGTAGCATAAATCGATAGCCATAACATCCACCTGAAAGACCTTGGTGGGAATCCAACTTAGTTCTGAGAGAGCCAGTGTTTCCAGTTTGGAGACGTAGGATATCATTTTACTGATGACCCATTGCCTCTACTCTTAAATTCTAAGTTTATTTTGAAGTACTCAGTGCAAGGGGGTAGGCGCATGGATTTTGAGGTCAACGTGGAGCAATTTTCTGCTGCGCTGCACATTGGAGATGCTAAAACATAAATAGAATAGTGTCCTCCGATGTCTGTGTGAAGTGCATTTTGAGATTATGGTGCTATAGGCATTTTGGAGAGTAGGGAGTTGTGAGTTTGTGTAATATTCATGCAAATCCCACGTTTTAAGCTTCAGCAGAAATCTAAATAAGAAAACTGAGTGGTTTAAACAGAGTGGACTCACATGCCCTTGGTATCCCCTACTGCCACTTGTCCCAAGGACTGGGACAGATGAAGGGATGGGAAGAAGATGGAGGAGGAGGAGGTGGTTAGGGCCCCTCAATAATTCATTCACATCTGCCAATATAAAGGTTCTCCATTCCACTTGAAATAATACATGAAATGTCTGCCACAGACACACCTGTGTCAATTTTTAATGCGTTTTTTCTAGTGACTACGCCAAATCAGTCATCATCCCAAAGTCAAAAGTTGGGAAGTTATTTTCCATTGCTCTTTTCTATTTCATCCAATTGAAATTATTTGCAGATTTCAAGCGTGGAGGGTCGTCTCGATCGCTTTTCAAGGTCTACTTTGAAGGGACACATTCTTCACAGCGGTGCGCAATTTCTAGTGAAGGAGACAACATTTCTCTTTTTATCCCTTTTTTTTTTTTTTTACTGCTGTTGAAAAATGCATCATGTTGCCGGAGATCCGTGAGTGCCTTCTCCTGTCCGGGACTTGAAAGCGCCATGCACTTCTCTTTGTGTTGCGTGCCAGGCCCAATTTTCATCCCACTCCAGTAGGATATTAATACATGCACAGCAGAATTAGAGACACTCAGACCACACAGACGAGACAGACAGCAACTGCTATTCCTCTTTGTAGGTTTGACGGGGTTACATTGTGTATAGAGCGTGTATATCTGTGCGCATGGCCTGTATAGATGCTATAGGGTCATTTATATTTGTCTGTGTTAGAATTTTTGCCTTCTGAGTGTGTGTGTGTGTGTGTGTGTGTATCTATGACGCTTGCTTTGGCCTGGTTAAATATAGTCGGCTCTGTGTCTGTCTGTCCCTGGTGCTGGTTTGCCCTGCAGTTTCTGTGTCTTGCATATTTTACAGGTTCTTGGCCTGTCAGTTGGCCACCTCACACAAGCTCTGACAGGTGTTGTCTGTGTCGGCTCACCTCTCTCTCCAGACGACTGCACAAGGTACACAGAGGTGCACGCACACACAAATACACAGGCATGAAGGCAGACAGACAGACACACACACACAGCATTCACATCATCTACACCTTTCTTATCAACCAGTTCTCTTCCACATGTGTTGCTGCAACAGTTTTTGGCTTGGCCATAGGCACAGCCCCTCCATTGCCCTGGGGTTTAGAGTTCCATATTGTAGGAAGTTTTCCTCTATTTATATACATACTTTATAACATCAAAGATGTTTTATGAACACATTGTTCAAATTTGATTTTGTTTCATTCACTTTAAAGTTGTATTTTCAAAAATAACTCCAGTAAATGCATCACAACTGGACTTGGCCCTGATTGGCTCCCGCACTAAAGAATTCCTTAAATTGGCCAGTTTGCAGCCTTTGAACCGGAAAGCCGCCACTCAACAAGTTTACCTCATTTGAATTAGAGGCACCGGTGTTGTCGGCCAATCAGGGTCCAGTATTGTGACTGTTCAGCATCTATTTTTGTGATGCTGCATGGCGGATGCTGGGGCTTTGTGCCGGCGAGGTGGCATTTTCAGCAGGCACATATAGGTTTTTTTTCTCGTCTGCGCCCGTTTGGTATTTTGGTCGCTCGCCGTGAACTTGACTGTGCCTAACAGGGAGGAGAGGTGCAATAGGGGCTGTCTCAGTAATTATCAAGCAGTGCAGTGCAATTTTGGTATCAAGGATTATGGGGATTTGCGCTTTCTAGGCAGGTTCTATGGTATTTCCGTGGCTTTACCAAGCATGAACAAATCCTATTCAAAAGCTTACCAATTCGTTTTGTGGATGATATGTTGGCCACTTTTTTTCTTATTTGACACTTTTCATTCTAACTCTTTACACGTTTGGCTGTGGTGTGAATGATCCGGACTGTTCTCTTCCATCCCCAAATTAACAGAGTGCTGTGGCAGAGAGCACACTGCTTTCAAAGGAAAAGACGTTATCTGATTGTATTCTTCCTAATCCAACCCCATTTCCAACTGCACTCCAGGGGTGTCGTGTGCCTTCATCCACGAAATTGCCAAAAATTAGTCGGCATGTCCTGTGCTTTCACGCTGTGCGCCGTGGACTGTGCTTCGCGCGGCGTGCCATTGGTTCGCGAGTCAAATTCATTCATCCATCCATTATTCCTGTTCGGGGTCAACACCAGGCCAGGTCCTATTCAGGTCAACCACCCTGGACAGGTCTCCAGTCCATCACAGGGTGAACACATAGACAGCCAATCACACTCATGCTCCCATTCACACCTATGGGCAATTTTAGAGTCTCCAATTCACCTGACTTGCATGTCTCTGGACTATGGGAGGAAACCAGAGCAGCCGGAGGAAACCCACGCAAACACAGGGAGAGCATGCAAACTCCAGGACGGCGATTCAAACCCGGGTTTGAGACAACAGTGCTAACCACTGCACCACTGCGCCGCCCCAAATTCAACTTTTAACTAAACTACATTCATTTGAGAAATTCATCATTATTCTTATCCTGAGGCACAGGTACATTTGAAATCAAAACCATGAAAACAAAATAATATGGGACCGTTAGCATGTTGCCAGTCTAACATTGTGAAGTGTGCATGCCTGGAGGCGTAGCCAGAATGGCCCAGCTGAGGGACACCTAGTGATGACGGCTGAGCAAATTATTTGTATTTTTTTCCCCTTATAATGTGTCTTCAGTGCCTGCAATCTAAGCTACAGCAGAGCAGAGATGCTGTTATAGACTTGACATGACAGTTATTTGTTTTTTGATATTCAAAATGACACAAGGAAAAAAATCTCCATGGTGAAATCAATTATGCTAAAGCGTAATGGCCTCTTCCTTATCGGCTGACATCTCTGTTTATGTATAATTGGTTCATGATAGCGGTTTGTTAGCCGAGCGGGGCGGCCTTATCAAGGGCATCTTCTCAGCACCATTTACTGCGACATGGAACTGCTTTGTCATCCAAGATACATCCCTTGCACTTCATAATCAGGCTTATGGGCTGTCGATATATAAGGTAAGGAACAAAGCTTAGTGGGCTCTCCTCTCCATTTCCCTCTCTCTGTTTTAAGACTCGTTTCCCTTCCCATCACCGTGGCCTCATTTCCAGTTACCCTATCTGCTCTGCCGGCGAAATGAGAAAATGGAAAACGGGGAATTGATCATTAAAGAACTCTACATTCGTTAAAACGGACACTCCACCCGGTTTTTTCGGAGCGTTTGAGACGTCGTTACGGGGTGTGGACGTTGGTTGTTGAGGGCGACCGGCTGCGAGCGGGGGCGCTTGTCTTACAAGTCGGCAGCGTCTCCAGCCGCTTCTGCTTAAGCCTTCGCACCTCAGGCCAACCTGATTAGGTCACCTCTGCCTTGTTTTCATCCACTTCTCCTTTATGAGCTAATAGGCTTAGCTCTCCTGTGGGGCCATAGACACATTGGTTCAGCACACCAACCTGTGCTCTGTCTATCTCTGCCTCATTTTCTGCCCCGCCTCTTTCTTGCTGCTTCATTAACTGTCTCGTGCACTTTTTTTTTTCCTTTCAGCTATAGCATTGATTGGCCCACGAGCATGTAGGAATCCAATCCTCTTGTTTGTCTACCATCCATGAACACACATCTGCATGCACATAGACAAACACGCACATTGTGTCCACTCAACTTCACACACAAGTGTGTGAATTATTCATGTTGTTTCTCGTCCATATTTAGGGACCCATTGCCTCTTCTGTATCTTGTCTCTTCCCCCATGGGGCAGACACACACACACACACACACACACACACACACACACACTTCGAGGGAAAGGCAAGTTTGCATTTGCCGATGCTGGTTGTGGGGGTCATAAAAACAGACAGCATCATCCCTGACTTATCACTGGCAATATAAACATAATAACTCCGCTGGGATGCTGCATTACACTGTAATTGACCCTCCCTCATCTGCAAAATTGAGCCCATCATTTCCATGAGACTTTAGTCTGGGTGACGAATGAAATTAATATGAACACTAGCATGACGCTATCGAAACCTCTCCACCTTGACGTTAATTGGTGCATTACGCTGCTGTGGCCGGCAATGTAGCAGTAGATAAACCGGTGGCTCAACTACGACTTCCAGATGGTGATCATCATAAGACAAACAACCTCCAATATGAACAAAAATCAATTTTACTTCCAGAAAAGCATTAGTTCATGTTTTGTTTTCTTCCTTAAAAGCCCCCGTCCTTATATAATTTTAGTATCAGTATCAGTTTGATACTCCTTATTATGATGTATACCATAAAGATAAATTTAATGTCCAAATAAAAAGGTGGGTCAACTCTATTCCTCAAATAAAAGGCGGCTGAACTAAACTGAGTTGAGATCAGTTTAGCCTCCACTACATCCCTGAGTGTTGCAGTAAATTAGCATTGTGTCCCAACAGAAATACAGTTGATATTCACATTTATATTTTACTATTTTTATTCTTTGCTGGCATTGAGATGCTAGTCCATAGTGAGATGTGTTCACATTTACATGCTCCGCTGGTTTGACAGAGACCAAAAGTCATTCATTCCAATGGAGGATGTTTTGACGGTAATGGATAAGCACTTGCCAACGGATGACGGATACTTCGGATTTTTCCAAACTCTGCGTCAAAATAGCCAGAAGTGACAAAAAGATAACTCTGGCGCCGGTTTATGGGGATAGCAAATTCCTGGTTGGAACGCCACTGTTTCTATCTATAGGAGCGGTAGGGGAGAGACAATGATAAAAGGCTTTGTGTGTTCAGAGTCCCTGCGGGGAGGATGAGCAAACACAAAAGACAGGAAGACACGCTTGCACATGTGTGCACACACAATAAAACATTCAAACCTACAGATGCACAAAAACACACACAAATAGGCATTACACTAAATGCAAAGGTTAGACCTTTCCACTTCTTTTCTGAGCTGTATACCTAACACTGGGCAAGTGATGGCCTTAAAACTTCTATGTCAAGGTTCCCAGGTACTAGGAGCTAAACACACACACACACACAATGAGTTAAGTTTAGCAAAGGACAAAGAGGGTGACGGAGAGTAAGTTGGTTCCTTCCCCTTCTTAGAAGCTGTGACTCTGTGTACATTGGGAGAGAGAGAGAGAGAGAGAGAGAGAGAGATCGATCACTCTGAGGCATTCACTAGAAAAGGACTGTCTGTACATAAAGGTCATTTCTCCAGTGTCATGTAGTCCTTTGGCCATCATTAAGCTTTGGCTCATTCATGCTCATGTGGGCTGTACAGTGGTGCTAGGGCATGATTTATATATGTCTGGACAGAGATATGTGAGCAATGCCAAAATGGTGAGCCATATTGTCATCTAATAACGCTTACTGATAGAAAAGTCCCGCCTGGTCACACCTACAGTGTAGAGACTGAAATTCGATGGACATTGTATGCCTAACTCACTGTATTTGGTGGTCCTAAGCAATGGTTTTTCATTTTCAAAATGAAGCATGCATTTCTTATTTCCTAGAAAGCTGACATTTTGAAGATACAACTTTTTCAATCTTAAATGACACAGCGGCTTGTCTTTTTTTATTTTTTTTATTGTGCTTGCACCAATATCCCTTACATCATGTGGTATCTCATTGGCCACACAGCAAATGCTGCTCTATACCATCATTCATGAGTCATACATGGGTTTTCTTTTCCTGGTTGTATAAATGCATGGCCAGTACTGCCCAAGTTGTGTTGGAAGCAGTCCTCATGTCGTTCGTGGTGAGATGGATGATTCTCTCAGATACTGTTGGCTTGTGTAAGCACTGGCTTGCCATGGGCCTGTGTGGTTGCAATGAGAGAATCCCAGTAATTCACAGATGAGATTAGCCAGGGATTGCAGTGCTCAGGCGGAGTGTGGCGGAGCACGCAGTGCATATGCAAAGGCAAGTAGAGAGCACCAGAGATGTGGGAGAGAGGGAGGATATCCAAGTCTTGTGGACACTGTTGTTGTGTGTTTCCGTGTAGATGTTGAGTGTGTTTGCACTAGATCTAAAACGGCAGCATATGCCCACATCCTTACCCATTGCCTTTTTGACCTTGTGTTTGGCAAACCCTACTCCTCTTCCATTTCAGCAGCTCCAGCAGACCCCTCTGGCCCTGTCCTGTTGCCTGCTATCGGGTCGGGAACAAACGGGATGAAGCTGGCTGTGCAGAAGAGCTGATACTATTACCCCGATACTATCAGGGAGAAATGTTGACACCCGGCCAACTACCAGCACCGCTCCGTGCCAATGCATCCTTTCAACTCATCCTCCCCAAGGAATTACCTGTGTACTATCTGCTTCACACACTCACACCTGCATGTGGGCCAAGCCTTGTATTAAAGGATAATGCACTTGCACATGCATGTGTGAATGTGTGTGTGTCGGCATGCACATACAGGGCATATACTTTGCATCCGTGCAGCAAATATACACTCATTACACTTGCAAACCACATAACCGCAGGCACTAATCTCCCTCACACTGCATCTCTCCTCCACTGAGCATCTTAATCCTAGCAGACTCTACAATTATATCAAAGTTCCCCGACAGCAATGCAGAAGTTTGGTCACCAACCACCAGATTTCTTTTTGGACTATGTCGCCACTCTGATCCCGTAGAAGGCCATCCCATGCCAGTCTAGGTGGTGTTGTAACTGCCACAAATCCTCACTCCTCCAATCATTTTATTAATACTCAATTCATAATGCTAGAACCAGTGAATACCCTTTGGACAGCGAATAAAGATTACTATACTTCCACCAGAGCTGGCTGCACATTTAGCACAGAGCATCTGCCAGCACCAGGCAGCTGGGCTCTTTATCAAAGCATATATAATCTAGAACAAGCCGGCAGCATGCGGGCAAGCCATGTCAATGGAGAATGGTGTGGTTGCTGAAAAGGAGGGCAGCCACAGATAGTGTCATGGCCAGATGCATTTTTGGCTTACATAAGATCTAGGTGGGGGAACGCTGGGGAGGGCCAAGGAGGAAGTGAGGCTTTGTGTAGTGTCGGGGTGTGGCGTGGTGTCAGGCAAAGGGTGGGGAAAAAGAATAACAAGGAAAGGGAGATACAGGCAAGGATGAAAGCAGGAGGTTGTTTGCAGATTGGGTGTTTTAGTTCTGCAAACATTGCTCTGAGGCAGAGCTGCTCTGGCAGCAGCAATAATCTCATTGGTTGAGTTAAACCTCGGAGGGCGGAGCCAACAAGCCACAGTTTTTCAGAGCACAAGTTAGCTAACTGGAAAACTCAAAAGGAAAGGAAAGGAACTCTGGTCAAAATATAAATGGCTTTTTTTTAAAATAAAAATATAAATTACTTTTTTTCATTCATTGATGACAATGGCATTCAAAGGCTAGCTAACTAGCTTAAGATAGCTATAGGCTAGTATGGATAGTTTGAACTTGGAGGGTCAGCTAGGATAACTAACTAACCTAGATAACTTAGTAAGGCTATATTGGATGTTTTCAGTTAGTAGCACGAATTGGAGGCTTCATAATATTAGCTAGCTCCTCTCATACCCCTTGCCTTTTTCTTTTTCTTACCTAGCCAGAAAAACTGTGGTTCTTCGGCTCCGTCCATTTTACCTGCAAGTTCTTGTTTGGTTAATGTACAATGCAACATAAAGCCAGTGATGTTAGGTGACAGAGAGTTAGAGAGACACTGCCAGACAGAAAACAGAGATACAGCGAGTTCAGAGTTCAGGCAGAAAGTGAGAGACGGATTGAGAGAAAGAGACAGGAGGAGGAAAAAGGGAGAGCTCAGCGAGGGAAAGTGTCAGGAGAGCTCTGGTCTTCCGTATCACCGAGAGAGGCTGATCATAGAGTGCGTGGCTGTTGTGGGATCAAAGGCTTTGTCAGTCAAAGCCCCTTGACTCTGTCTCCGCAGAGCCGACTACAGGTACTCAGGGAGGCGCGGACGTGGAATAATTCATGACCAGAGAGGCTAACCCTCAGATGCTCTCGCCCCAGAAAGAGGCAGCGCTTCTCGGGTCACGGGTCTCAGAGCTTCCCCTTATCAGCCCCCAGGCACGGAGGCAAGAACAGCTGCTGGGTTTGGCTGCTGCTCCTCTGTTCTGGCTCCTGCATTATCTGTGCCGACACACACACAGGGTAGTCTGTTTGGTGAGTGTGTTTTTGAAGTGTGTGTGTGTGTGTGTGTAGTGTACATAGCCCACACATATGGCATGTTCTACGTGTGTATGGGTGGGCAGGTGGGTGGATGCTTGGCATAAGATGCGTTGCTTTTTCTGTGTGTGTATTTTTAGCTTTTATCCCCATAGTTGAGCTCATGTTTTATTGAACCAAGCAAGCAATTATTTAAATTACAGCCCACCCACAGATCAGACTTATCAGCATATGGATTGGGATTGCCATAAGCCTATATGTATACCATTAAACGTCTTCTTATGATGCTGTTACACACGGCTGACGCCACTACCATCCTTCAGTTAAGTGCATATATTATGTATAGCTGCAATTATGTTTCCAGTTCTTCAAACCTGTGGTGGAAATCAAGTCAAGAGATTCATGTTTGTTTCTCTCATCAAATTGAATTGGTCCTGCTCTACCTTTGGGTTGAAAAAGGGAGAAATTCCAAAAAGCACTCTCTATTATCTCTTGTTTGAAGTCATTCTGGGTTGGTTTGATTGTTTTTGCACCTTTAGGTGCCAGATGGGTGGGATTTGTCACATGACGCAACGCATTAAGTGCCAGAAAGTTGAGATAATCACATGAAAGTATTTGAAAGCCAACCTGGCACATATATAAACAGTCATGATGTGGTAAATCCTGCCCATCTGGTACTCCAAGCAGGTTAAAACAAAGTAATATTTGCACTGGCTATTTGACTCCGGTCTGATTTGGACACAGAGGGAAACAAGCTAAGGATCACTGTGCAGATTTGAGCCAGGTGAACACAACGCGAATTTGGCCCGATTTAGCTGACGAGACAAGTTTGAGATCGGCAGCAAAATTGTTGCGTGCTGGGCATCCGGGGAAACTCGTTCAACAAGCTTTTCCGAAAAGCTGGCCACGGCTGACCGTTTCACGGTCGTTACCCTCAAACCCCAACGATCTGTGCCACGTAGTTTAGTGTGTCACTGGTACACCGGTGAGACAAGACACTACAGGGAAGAGGACAGTTTAATGTCAGCAGTACAGAGGAAAGGGGAGTGAATGTGGTGCAGGAGGAGTTGACTATCGGTCGCCGTGGGCATCGGGCGAAACCTTTCCATGTCGGCAACTCCCTCTCCCTCCTCGCATCAATAAAGGAGATGTTGCACCAGACACCTATCCTCCAGCCATGTCTCACTTTCTCTCTGTTCATTCCCACCTCTGCTTGTCTTCCTTGTGTCTTGTCTTATCAAAACCGTTATATATATTGTGGTTAGATGAAATAGGATGATGGAGATGTTGTTTTTTTTTTACTGCTCGAAAATGTTTCCGTTACCGGACAGATGGTGGTGATGAGGATGAATGCGTTTGTATGGACGCGAATATCCTCTTGTTATTTGGGATATTCAGTTTTTCAAGTTGGCTAGCATAAACATCATTTCAAAAAAGGTATTTGAGTTGACATTAGCTAGAACAGGAAGACTCCTTATCCTGTTTACTGTCTGTCTTCTGTCTGTTTCCGGCTGATTCAGAATATTCTGTTCATTTATATCAGGGCTAATATGAAAGATGCACTGCACTTAACCATGGGCATTCTTTGCAGTGCGATGCTTACGAGGCTGACTTCACTGATGATGTCGATGATGACGACAACAACGCAGGATGTAGATGTCTGTCCCCTCACGGATATAGGAAGAGGATGATAATGACCTTGCGACCTCTTGGTGTCCCAACTCGCCCAACCCTGTCAGCTTGTGGTGACAGGCGACAGGATTATGCCGCAAGTTTGTAATACAGCACAGGGATGCCTGCCACCTTTTTTTTTTTTTTTAATGTGCTTTCATTCTTGTCTTGACAGGGAAACTCTCTCCTTCTTGGTCTCCGTGCTCAGTGACGTCTTGCCGTGGTTTTAAGAAATAAATGGGAGGGCATAGGGGAACAGAAAGTGGGTCAGGGTGAATATGGAATATAGAGAGCAGAGAAGGGAAGGAGGGAGTGAGGGAAGATGGTGTTCGGGCTTGGGGTGGGGGGGGTCGGCTAAACTCCGAGGCAATAATTAAGTGGAAGATGCAGTGCACCCTCGAGGGTACATCTGAATCAGCACTTTGCATTTTGATGGAATGTGAGACGGTGTGGAAGCCACTTTATTAATGAGTTTGTTTATGTGTGGGCGGGCTTTCACCCTGACTCTGCGCCACGCTTGGCCGGCCTCTCCCTCACGCTTGCAAATTGCTGGCAGGGGGCAAACTAAGGTGACTCGAGGTCGCCGCTGCTCAATGTACTACAAGCTGTGGAGACGAGCCATGTAATGATCGACTTAAGAATATTAACATAATGTCCCTTCCTGCCCCTGCGCCGGATCATATGGATGTGCATGTATTGGTATGGGTTTTTGTGGGCCGAAAACAATACGTTTTTTTGATTGAAGCTGCCCGATAGCCAATATTTTGTACCAATATTCAATATTTTAAAATCTCATCATTGTTGTGTCAAAGTATTTAATAATTCCTCCAGAACTGTATTCTTGTCAGGGTGGAAAAGCCAGCTTTTAGACCATGAGACACTAAAACTCAGGATAATAATCCCAATAGTATTGATCATTTATACAATAAATAATAAAACAAACTGCATCATTTCCATCAGTTTTTATAGTGGCCCAGAAACAACACATTTTTCAGCTGATCGACCAACCCTGATGTTCATTCTGAACCAACTAGTCGTTCAATCTGGGCTGCTACTGCTCGCCCGCGATCAA
This sequence comes from Monocentris japonica, assembly GCA_900323365.1. Classification (NCBI taxonomy): domain Eukaryota; kingdom Metazoa; phylum Chordata; class Actinopteri; order Trachichthyiformes; family Monocentridae; genus Monocentris; species Monocentris japonica. Next base: position 12,271 of record OOFE01008509.1, on the reverse strand, counting down.
TACTCTTGTGCACCGGCTTTTCTCGCCATTCAGGGCTGTTTCATCCGGTTTGCGAAAGGCGAAAGCTATCAGGAAAACCGCTTTCACTGGAGATGAAGTAAAGGTTTTTACAAGAGTGGTACTTTTCTTTCTTTCCTCGCCCCTCGCTCAAGTTCATGGGTTTGGACACGTCTTAATAAAAGCTGTGGTCCAACCTGTCAGTTGGCCTGACCGGACAACTATGTTAGCGGCGAAGTTTACAAGGGACAGAGCTTTTAGGGCCGTTTTCAACATGAGCACATGTCGTGAGTGTCGGAGGCAAAAAGGGGAGAGAGAGTCGGAGGAGGGATTATTGAGTGCTATGCCAATATGGATTGAATGTGACGGGCTTTCTCACCCCACTGTCTCCCTCCCACTCGCATCGTGCCCTCTCTCTCTCACCCATGTCACATTACAGATTCTCTTTCTCTTTAATTCACTTGTCTTCAAAGTCATAAATGAAACATGGAGGGTGTCAGTCATCGGAGCTAGTGAGGGAATAGCTTTCTCTTGTGGTTGGCCTGAGTGGTTAGCCCCTGCACCCACATGCACACACACACACACACACACACGCACATACACTCTGCAACCCACACCTCTTCTTGTATGATGAGGTGTGAAATGGTTTACCACACTTGAGCATGAAATGGCCGACGGCGAGTGAGAACGCTCGCTGGGGGTTTGGCATCTGATTGGCCTGTGGCTCACCACCTGTCCCCGGATGAATATACATGAGCCCAGTCTCCATTAACGACAACAAACACAACCAAACAAACAATGGAAATTCATTCGGGGACCTGTAAGGACACGACAAAAGGTCACGAGTAGGTTCTGTGTGTGCAAACCTTTAGCCCCTTGTGGCTTTATTATTGCGACATAGTAGCCTGGATCCCCAAGGTCGATGTCTAGAGAGACAGATCTCAAACGAGTTAACAATCTGCAAAAGGATGAGGCAGCCGCTGAAATCATATCAGTTCTAAACTTGAGTTACCTCAAAGAACTGTCAAGGCCACGTGCCAAGGGCAGGGATATTTTGAGGATTGGGGCTTTGAAGAGGGCACCCTTTCCAAGTCCCAACACCCACGACCACTTATCACTATCTTAAGCTTCCCAGACGCATCGTTAAGGTGTTTTTTTTATGTGAGGTTAGAACAGCTTAATACACACACACATATTGGTTAGACCAGTCATGTACCAGTCGCTTTTGTCCAAAGCGGTGATTATTTTCCTCCTCCTGTTTGTCCAACAGGAAGATAACCTTTACATTCATTGGCTGGCGGCTTCGCCGGCTCTGGCGTCCTCCCTGTTTTTAATTAAAGCTGTAATTGTGCAGACGGACTGTTCTCTCATTATATCTAATCTTTCCTTTCAACCTGCTCGCTGTCCCCTGTTCAATTAACTGAACTCAATGTTGAGGCAGTGTGTTCGTCAAGGCGCGGGGTCCGGTGGGGGGAGTAAATGGAGTTGAAAGTACGAGCCTGATGATTTCCACTTTGACCACTTTGACCTTCAGCGTTGTTCACGCACTCAGCCCGACTTCATTCTTGTGTGATCTATGGAAGCTCCTAGAGTGTTTGAAATTGACCCTGCACAGTTGTGTATATCACACTATTGTCACTAACATTAGCAGAGGACTGTTAAAGGATTCTAATGCTGTGAATGAATGGAAAGTGGCTTCATTGTATACTGTGCACCTGCTGCTGGCAAAGCAAGCTCTTCTGTGGAGTGCGGACCTTGTCAAGGTCATCATTTCCTTTTGCCGGTTACTGAAGTGTATATTCTGGGGTGGACAGGCTGCATGCCACATGCTGCTTGCAGCCTGCATCCAGCTTCTTTTTAAGGTCCACTGGTTAGCATACTCCACGAGCCTCTGAGCTGCTATTGTGGAGGAAAGGACGTCTGTCATTTGTTGATGTTTTTTTTTTTCCTCTTTTGTTCCGCAATCTCGTATGGGGGAAAAAATTCAGCACAAGGACATTGTCAGCAGCCGGAAAATACAACCATTGTTTGAGCACAGAGACCTCCGCTCTTTCCCAGATGTCACCCGAAAATCCCTAGCAGCCATCGGTTCACAGTGATTGATGTGGATTTGGCAACATGGGAGTGGATGTAGAGCAAATCCACTAGTGTTGGCATTAGCATTATTATTGATTAGCGTCTTAGAGGAGATATTGAAAAGTAGGGAAGTGACTGAGGGGTTAAACTGAGATTGAAGGGTGACAGAGTGGTCTCGGCAAAGAGTAGTATGTATATGTGTATGTGTGTGTGTGTTTCTGGCTTAAGGTAAAGGTGCCCCTGGATGGACAAGGGATGGAATGGGAACTTTAGATCAATATCGTCTAACTTATCTACTCTCTGTCGGGGATTGACAGAGGAGGGCACACTTTGGAGACAATGAAGATAATGAACTGGCTCTTTTGAATGCATTTTTTTTCCACAAAGTGGTTGATTGCCAATCGCTGCAACACCAGGTCAACAGAGCAATTGTAGCATACGTATTTTAATTGGGTTATGGCGTGAATAACATCAGCAAGGACAATTATTGTTTTCAATCAAGCCATCCCCCAGATGTCTGCTATTATCCAGTGGTAGAAGAAAACCTCCTCCACATATCTTTTGTGCACTCAGGTATTGTGCCAGTCCTTTACAATTAAGTGCTGAAAATGAAGTGAAAATGCCTTAATTATGCTGCTTAGGAGCCCCCGCATCATTAATGCTCAACTCAAAACCCCTTTTGTTGCTGGGCAATTACATCGCTTCTTCACTTATGCTCCCTTCTCTTTGTCTGGCATCCATTTTCTGGAATGGCCTCCAACCAGACGTCTTGGATATGACCAGAAAATGGAGTACATATGAAAAGCTGAGCGAGTGCCAAAGAAAGAGAAAGCAACAGAGAGAGTGAAAGAAGTCGGGCAGAGCAATGGAGAAAGGGATTATTGAATATTGTGCTATTGTTAGCGGGGAACGTCAGAGTGCATGTGTGCGTAATCCTGTTGGGGAAGCAAGGGACACACGGAGCCATGCCAACTATTATTGAGGGAAGGCCATAGGATTAACGCTGCACTTATTCACTCTGATTATTGCCCCCTCCCCTGTATACTAGGTCGCCATTTAAAAGTCTTTGTGTGGTTCTTTCAGCTGCTTTCACATCGGAGAAGACCAATTCCAAGGTCTTTTTACATTCACATGTCATGTTTGATGAGGGTTGTTGGAGTTTGACAGCTATGCCAAACGGGCTTGGTTTTAATTTGGGTTTATATTAAAAAATACTGCACAGTACTGTTCAAAAATTCAGAAAATTACTGTTGTTTCTTGAAATCTAGGCAGGGTGTCCCAAATTGTTACTTGCCAGGAACTGTGCGACATCTGTGCTCATCTGTGTATATCTGTGTTCCTATTGGTAATAATGCCCTCTTTTGGCTCAGAAAAGAGCCTGTATCAAATTTGATCGGAGCGCCTAGAGAGAGTAAAAGAAAGGGAATGTGGATTTACAAGGATTTGGTTGATTCGACCTAAATAGTGCAAATTGGGGGTTGCAAAAAAATATTTAATTTTTCCCAAATTTTAGTAAGTACAGTCAAATGTAATATTTTCTGAATTTTCTGGAATACCTTTCCGTTCCAAAAATGTGTCACTACTGAATTTGTAAATATTTCTCTTATTGCTATCTCAATTAATGCCTTGGAGTTAAATATAACCTAACACACACACACACGCACGCACACACCCATTTAAGATCAGCATTGCCCTTGGCTAGTGTCTTTGCAGTATAAGTTGCAGTTCGGGGTCAAAGGTTAATGAAACACTTGCCGGTACAAGCAGTGACCCTGATGTCCACAGGCACCACCACTCTGTGCACTCAAAATGTGCATATCTTTAATCTGACTATACATTATTCTCCCTGGGCTATACATAGCTTGGCCTCCGAGCTGTGTGGGCTCCAGTCAAGGCACTTCACCTCGTTAAAAGACCCTGTTAAATAATTAATCGAGTCCATCAGCTTCAAAGGGCGGTGATCAATCAATCCAGCAACCCTGAGGAAAGCTACAGCATTCATGAAGTGGTGTTTCCTTCCTTCACTAATGATTTCTTCTCAGTGCTTCTACCAAACATGTTAAGACTATGTGACCATTTAATAGCAGTCAAATAACAATTATGTTGAAATGTCTCACATGCACCTTCATATCATCTCAGATGATCCCGCTTCAAAGCAGCGGTGGAACAGAGACAGTAATACTATATGTTTTTCAATGAAAATCAGAGCTGATGCCCAAAGACGCGTTGGAGGCAGATGGAGTGTAGTTAGGTGAGAGCGACAGCCGAACCGGAGAGCCCGTCTGCTTCCCTGTGAGTTACTGCAGCGAGTGAGGGATGATGACGGTAGTGATGACGGCTGAGGAAGAGGGCCCCTGAGGACTGTTGCTTTGCTGTCAGCTCTGACCCATGCCTTGGGTTCAACATTGCCGGGCATATATCTCCGCCTCTGGGTCCGCTTGGCAACGTGAACCGGACTGGCCCTTATTTTCTTCCCCCTTCTCATTCACCGAGGCGTCGTTAATCTTCCGCATCTCCCTTCCCCGCCGTTGCTCCTCTCTACGCCCTGGGCTTCTCTCCTCCTCCCTCATCCTCCTTCAGTCCCTCACCTCTTCTTGCCTGCCCTCCATCACTGATTCCTTAAAGGAAAAATCCACGCTAAAACACTAAAGCACTGTTCAAGAACAGCTATTGGTGATGTATGTTGCATTTCTGGGCCCATTTTCTTGTTTGGTGGTGTATTTTTCTCATTCCCACGGTTAACTGGCCAAACATAGACGACAGGATACTTTCAGTGCAGCTCCAATGGTTTGGTAGCAGAAACATTTTCAGCTGTCAAACACATCAATCGTAAATGTCAGGTTTTGATGTCGGTCCCTCAGAATCAAAGAGTAAGGGCTTCTTTATAGACTTACCATTTTGCACAGAGATTCACGAAATCCATCATAGAAGAGGAAGAGATACCAGTTTCTCCACTGACATTGTTGTCAAGACACGGGTTTGTCAAAAGTCATTCTGGGCAACATAGGAAATCACACAAACTCCTCATCAAAAAAGAACTCCTTGAATGCATTGAACACTAAGTATCGATGGTATCTAAGCAAAATCTGAGCACAGTCAAACCGGACTGAAGCTCAAAGGCTGACATGTCCACCAAACGTCTGATGCTCAGCATTCTACTGATGTCGACTCAGTCAAACCCACAAAGCAGAATCATATATTGGCAGTGTCTAATCATTTTGCCTAAATCCAAATTTCCATCCTAAAACAGAATTTCGATCAGCAGGTACAACGTTCAATTTGGACAGGGAGAGTGTTGCTGTCAATGCTAACTATCACTGTCGTAAAGTATGTACAGATGCATGCCAACACAGAAATTTCTATGTGCGTGAAATGTCTCTCTTCCCTTTGTCCAGGCAAGGCAATCCCAACTTGCATCCCAACAATTTATTCTTTTCTTTCTCCTCTGTTGCATACTGGTTGATTGTAAAAACATCCACTCTGTTCTCTCACTGAAGTTCTTCCTTTTAGCATTCCTTAGTACAGGATTTTGTGAGGATTTTGACAAGGTGCACCCATCTGGCACAAAAGTAAATTGAGCAGCTGGGGGGCTCTTCTGATTTTGTTAAGAGAACATCAATGAGATTTATTGCCAAATTAATTCTACGGTGGCCACCACCCTTGCCAAAGTGCCCCTGAGCGAACCAAACGGCTTCAGGGGCCTTGTGCATTGCAGGCGACCCAACGCTTTGACCTCCACTGACCTGCCCGACGTAATGAAAAATGAATAAAGGGCTACGTGTTTGTATTAGTAGGGTGCTATATCAGAGCGGAATTGCTAATTACCGTGCATCAAATGGCCAATAAAATAATCACCATCTTCTATTCCTGCCAGAACCGCTGTCAAAATGAGGATCTCTAGACTTTAATGAGGACATAACTGTCATCAGTATACTAGGGTCATTCATTTTGTCTCTTGTCCTCCAAATCCATGAAGGAGAGTGGCAGCTTATCCTACTGCAACCATCAACTCGGGGAAATGGGAAATGTTAAAGTGGATTTTTCCGTTCTGTTGATGACATTAATAGTTGCATGCGCTCTTCTTATTCTTAGTGGTATTATTTCATCATCATTACTTTTAAGTCCAACCAAATTCTGTCTTGATCCAAACAGCAGTGATGCGCAAAAATGTGTTTGTTAAAATATCCCACAGTAATATATCCCACCAGATTTGTTGAGCAGCATATTTTGAGAACCCAATTCCTAAATTCATAAGGAACTACTGCAAAATTAATGTTATATGCATAGCATATGAGATAATATGAAGAAAAGTAATACTTCAACTGCAAATAGTTTTAATGACACTCTTAAGAGATAATGTAATTAAACGAAGATTGCATGCGAAATAATACAAGATAATATTCTAAAGATTAATTTTCACCAGATTATATTACTGTTTTGGATAATGAGTTACAAAACAAGAATATTATGGAATAATTTACAACTGCAAATCTTTAGGCCTAAATGGCAAAACATTGGCCTCAATTTGTTTTTTGCGTGCTCTTTATTGATGTGTGCAGCTTCTCTCTCTTTCTCTCCGTGCTTTCACTCTGTCCACGGTTAAGGGCTCTCCCGGAGCTTCAGGCTTGACAAACACTGTATAACGTCTACAGAGAGCGATGGAGAGAGTGCATGTGCGCAGGAAAGGAACCAAAATGAAAAGAGACAAGAGAGATTTGAGTTGGAGGAAGTACAGACACACAGCTTCAGGAAAGTAGAACTCTTCCTCACCTAAGTCAGCATACCCTACAAAGGCAGCCTGTACTACACAGTGGAGGGAAGGGGGCCCTGCTGGCCCAAAATACCTCTATACTCCAACTGCTCTTCTTTCACTGTTGGCAACCTGCACTTGCCGTATTTCTCCGTAAGGCCTGAGTCAACCAGCCCACGGGGCATCATGGTATCTTAAATTTGAAATTACAAAGGCAGAAGCTCTACTTTTAGCTGTGCTCTAATTCCACACTATCTTTTTTTCTTCAACTAACCACAACAGAGTCAACTAACATATTTGAGCAGCATCCAACATGCTTTGGGCTATGCTTGCACAGAGTTGGGGTTATCTTCTGTCAAAGCTTGATAAAATAATACCAGACAGAGAACATCAGTAGGAGACCAAATGTTTGCAAGTCTGTATCTGGACTGTTCTGTTGTTTGGCAACTAAACTACAAGCTACAAATCAGTGACCTAAAGTGATGACCATACATGAAATCACAAATTTGAGTATGGCATTATCACTGTTAGGGTTTTGATTCCCACTTCTTAATGGTTGAGTTAAACCTCAGTGGGTGAGCCAAACAACCAGTAATGTTACACTGAAGTCCAGTGAAAAAGGCAAGGGCTAAGAGAGAAGCGTGCTAATATTAGCCTAGAATTCTTGCTACTGAAAAAATGCTAGTTAACTGGGTAAGCTAGTTAGCCTAGATGTCCATCCGATATGAAACTAGACATGCTAGTCCATAGCTACTTAGCTAGCTAGTCATTTACTTTTTTTTTATTTATATTTTGATAAAAAGAAAAAAGCCATTTATATTTTTCATTTATATTTTGACCAGAGTTCCTTTTTTGCCATTCGAGTTAGATAACTTGCGCTCTGCTCTAACTAAGTAACTCAAATCCCAGTGTAAAAGGCTCAACTGATGAGATTATTTCTGCCTCCAGAGCAGTTAGTTATAACTAACACTCTATCTGCCACCACATGGCATATGAGCCAGCCTTGGCTGTGTGTCCCCATTCCCCTATATGACCATGACATTTGTCCTCTCCCAGCTAAAGGAACATTAAAGGACATTGATCTGTGTCAAGTTGGTTGCCCACTCCTTTTAGCTTAACCACCACTGGTTTATTGTGACGTCTCGGCGTCCTACAGGTGTCATTGGGCCCTATTACCGAGGACAGGCTTGACTGGCTATGCAAGACGCCTCAACTCATTAGAGTCAGTGGAACCCGTGAGATTCCCATTTCCACGCCTCGTCCCTCATTTGCACATTGCCCGTAGATTTCTCGGATGTGCCATTGTTTGATTGGCAATGTGAAAGTGACAGAGGGAATTTCCAACCAATGAGTTTCTGAATGCTAATGCATTGCCGGTAATTGACGTAAGGAATGAAACTTTTGGCTGAGATGTGTCTGGGCATCAATAATCCTTCAGACAAATGAAAGTATCATCTGAAAACCTAAAATGGACATGAGAGTCCGGTGGCCTGTCAGTGCCTTGCCGAGAGCTAATGGTATGATCAGGGTAGCAGGAGACTGGTGTGTGTGTGTGCTGTGTAACTCAGTGTGTAACGTGTTTGGCTTATAAACACCCCTGACCTTGTCTTTTTTCCTTCTCGTTATAAAGACCTAGCAGGCTTAATCCACTGTTGTGTGTATACGAGATGGGCTCTTTTAATGGACTGAATAACAGCATGTGCACGCACACATACACAACAGACAAACCCCCTCTCTCTAATACTACAATTTGTTAAATCCCTGAGGTAGTTGATTTGTAATGCAGGATTGGAGAACGTTCTTACCCAGCCTATCCTTGACATAATCTGCCACTTAGTGTAGCTTGTTTGACTCAGGTTAATTCAGACCCACCAGACCTGGGCGAAAAAAGTATTTGCAAATAATATTTAGCATTTGTTTTTTATCCTACTTGGACCAGATGGGTGGAGTTTATCAAATCAGGACACTTCAGGTAAATTGTCATTCAAATCTTTATTGGCTTTCAAAGGCTTTCCTGTGACTGTCTAAACCTTTTGGCGTTGTATTCTCCTACAGTATGCAGTTCCCAAGTAGGCTGAAACAAACTAAGTAGACAAAAACTATGTAAACTTTAATTGGACTGTTCTGCGTTAGCTTAATCGCATTTAAGTTAGCGATAGCATTTGTAGCCGGAGGTGGTTATTGGTGTCAGAGGGCTTAATATGTCTTTAAGGAAGATGTTAGGCTTTGTATAATGTTTCAGTTTCATGTTGTTTCAATGGAAAAATCATTACTAGAATTGCAGAATACTGAGGAAACGACACGTTTTGCAAGCTACAGCTAGCTAGCTACAATAGCTAAAAACAGGTGTTAGCATTGTTAATGCGCGCATATCAGCCATAACCATGTCAAACATAGTTCTCAATTTTGGCCTAAATGTCCTAACCTTTGGTCAATATGTATTACTAATGATATACTGTATATCCAAAAAATGGATTATAAATAAAGTAAAAATCCAAAGGAAGTTTTCCCTCAGACATTGACATAGTCAAACAAAGACATCAGGCTGTTGCTTTCTGAACACAAGGAGACATTTGTGTTAGTTGTATTAATTGTGTTACTGAAAACTTGCAGCCAAGGTGGGAGACTCATTGTTAAGATTAAATTCTCTCAATTATAAAACTTGTTTATTGCTTTTCTCAAGTGCTGTAAACTGTGATGATTGGCGCACAGACATAGACTAGTGGCTATTCAACGTGTGCAAGTAAATCAGTAAATAGCAGCACTGCAAAAGTGGTGTGTGGTGAACGCTGGCCGGACTGTTTTTGCACCACATATCCCCTTTCTCCTAAAGTGCTTCGAATAGTGTCTATGAAATAGTAAAATAGACGATGTTATGAAATATTGATGGTTGTATCTTCAAAAAGACTTCCTTGGATGTGCAGCATTATTATTTTATTAATCATTGCTGATTTATTGAAAAGCATATTATATGCTGTTAAATATTAACTTTGTTGTGAAGACTCAGACTATTAGATTAGCGGTTCAATTAATCTTAATGGATGAACAAATGGGATCAGCTGTGTCAGAGGTGAGGTGACTCACAATCTCCTGAGTACTGCAGACGTCCACTAATGCCACACCGTCAGCAGTAGTGGGGTGTGTGTAGGTGACACAAGGGGATGGGTGTGTGTGTGTGTAAAGGGCTACTGTGCATACTTACTCCCATCATTATCACCTCACAACCTTACCAGGTCATTGGTACCCCTTGCACACACACATCCCATCACATACATCCCCGTTATCTGGCGAGCGGTTCAGCAGTACACACGTTATTTACAGCTGTGGCCTCAGCGCTCCTCCACACGCAATTAAAAAGCTGTTTGGATGCACTCATGTGTAACTCATCTGCCATCTATCCTTCCTTTCTTTCCTCCCCTCTTTCCTTTTATTTTTCCCATTTCGCTCAATGGAGGGGAGCTTTTTCATACTGGTGCAGACGCGCATCCTCCCTTTTCTCAAGGTCACTGAGGAGAGGCTCCCGTATGATTGTTGTCACCTGTCACCCCCTTTTTTCAAGCATCAGTTTCCTCTGCGATGTGCCGATTGCACAGACACTGCAAGAAAGGAGGACGGCTATTGCACAGAGCACCACTCGCTCTGCTGCCATGCTGATCGTTTTCTGCCTGAGTGCAAAGTGTTTAGCCAAGTCATTGTCAGAGTGTAAGTGGTGATTTGCAAAGGCCATGTTCCCTAATGATGGTTTTCATGGCCCTAGTGTCATGGCCTGATGGCTTGGCTTCGTCTGATCCATTTAAGTCCTGGCGCGGCCATACGCTGCACCATACTTCATATAGTTCATTATAGAAAACGCTGGCTGGGAGCCAGACTTGAACACTCAGTGCACCCGACTACTCTCAGTCAGGCCCTATGTCTGTGTTTGTGTGTGTGTGTGTGTGTGTGTGTGTGTGTGTGTGTGTGTGA
>OOFE01008504.1:14040-25495 GCA_900323365.1 Monocentris japonica | reverse complement strand
GAGAGGAGGGAGGGAGGGAGGGAGGGAGGAGAGAGGGAGGAGGGATGGGAAACAGGTAGGGTGGTATGGAGGGATGGGGGAGAAGGGGAAGAAGTGAAAGAGGACTTCAATTTGGCATGTTCTCATATCATATATAGCATATATTTCAGATTTTTTGTATGTTTTCATGTTGTACATATTCTGCACTCTTTCTTTCTTTGCAATTTTACACTTTCTAACAATACTGTTATCCGTACAGTTCCTCATACTTCCCATTCATATTCTCTTATTTTATTTGAGCTTTAATTCATCTTGGAAGCTTCTTTGAAGCTGCCGCATGTGAAATTGTTTCAGCGATACCACAGAAATATGAAATATTACACTGAAGTATTTCTTTCCATAGCCCCCATGAGCTGCTTCTGGTTCGCCCCCTTCTATTGCTTTTGAAGGTTAACATACCAGTCTTAAAGGAGTTCTGAACATTGTATGGGAAATCACACCCAAAACCTCCCATGTTACCTCTTTTCCTGAGGGCTTCCAGGTGAACTGAGGGGTGGGGTGGCCGTGGGCAGAGCACTTCAGAGTCACCATGTCTCCTTCCTTCCCCACCTCTCCTTGAACTGGAGTCTCAATCATTGGCTTTCCTGGAAAAAGAGGGAGGTGAGGAGGGAGAGAGATAGAGCGTCTTTTATTATAACACACAACACACACACACACACTAATCAAGGTTCCATCCCACGCTCAGACTAGCAAATCAACGGAGGAGGAAGCGACACCCTCTCCCGGGTGCTTCCTCCAACTGTCTAAAATTATAACAATTTAAATCCTTCCTCAGAGTAAAACAATACCCAGCAAAGTACAGCACTGGCTACTGTTATTAGCTTGTGTGTGTGTGTGTGTGTGCGTGTGTGTGTGTGTGTGTGTGCGCATTAGTTTCCTTATTATAGTATGAAGCCCTGTTCTTTGCACACCTCCTAACTAGTAGGCCTGGCACGTCCATGTTTCCCAAAGTGAACGTCAGGCTGTAAATGAAGGGAAATGCATTGTTGCGTAAGCATAAATGTGGGAGTGACCCGAGGGACTGTTGTTCCTGCTGGCTTACAAAATCTATAAAAACTCCACAAACTTCTCCAAACTTTCAAATTAAAAAAAAATCTACTTTGGATAGCCACATTTCCTTCTGTTTACCAAATGCATGGTCTCAGAAACCTCATCAGTTGATATGAATGAAGCTAAACTTGATTTGATTTGAAGGCATGTAGCAGCAAGCAGCTAGCTGGCGAGCTAGCTAACCTAGTAGCTAAAGGTTTAAAGAAGTGCTGACATGATGTCTTCTTCACCAGAGGGCAAAAGGAACTGGCGCCCTACGCAAAAGCAAGGAGAGAACATGTCTTTCATGGCATTTATTTGCCAAAGTTATGCTCGACCACAAAGTGCATCAGTGCAAAACAGTGCTCATGTGAATGAGACAAAGGTTTCGATCATTAGATCACCTTCAGTGTCTTCGTTGTATCCCTAACTATGGTGATCATACATGAGAGCACACACTTCAGCGATATTCTGTCACCGCTAAAACATTAATAATGGAGGAGACTTCTAAAAAGTAGAATTGGCCTGTCAGACTGCATTTCACAGTTGAGTCCTGAAAGGCAGCAAAATTGTATTAGCTACAGGCTTTTAAACAGTATAAGCAGTTTCTCAGGCAGCAGAATGACACCTTGAGCCTCCCAGGAAGCCAGAGTAGCTAGCTGCCAGGTAGAAGGATGCTACTATCTATTATTACTTGGCTGCCCGGTAGGCTAATATCCCGCTGCCTGAGAGGCTGCTAACATTTTTTTGGCTACACTTGCTTGGCTTCTGGGGAATCTTAAGGTGTCATTCTGCTGCATTGTCCTACACTGATATGATTAAATGTCTCCGCAAATTCTTATCCAAACACCACTATGTCTGTGTGTGTGTGTGTGTGTGTGTGTGTGTGTTACCTGTGACGGTGAGGTTGATGCTAGCCTGGGCTGTCAGTCCTGGCACAGATGGCACAGCTCCAACACACATGTACTCTCCAGCATTATCATAGGAAACCTCCTTTATCGACAGGCTGCCAGTTTGAGAGAGCACCTCAGAGCCCTGGAGGAATACACACACACACACACACACACACACACACACACAAACTGAACAGATTAGACTTGCACTATTCCCCCTCTACTCCACCCTCTTTACTCTGTGATACAAGTCCTTGTGTAAATGCGACAACAGTGTAACAACATTGTGTATTTCTAGTTTGAGGGTCTGTTGTCATGCTGGGAAAGAAAAAGGCAAACATTCACACACACAGTGTTCCAAAGCACAGTGATAACAGATCAAAGTCAGTCCTCCATAAGGCACCTGTCTCTTTCTACTAAATGCAATTCTTCTCAGCTTTTCTCAGAGGAATTCTTCTCTCTTACAACAAACACATTCCTCACCCAGAAAGCCGGCAAACTGTGTTTCTATCACACCCAGGAGACAAAACAATAAATACAGAGGCTATACAAAGGCCCGACACCAGAGGAACACACTGCACATCAAGTAGAAGAGCAGGATTGAATATCAAAAGCAATACCTATTGGCAGCATACTAAATCTTGGTGTCCATTCTGAAAGGTCAGTTGGATTCTTACAATGAAAAATCAAATCTTCTAGTTTATTGGTATTTTCATTGAAGAATTCATTTGTTTAGAATAACAGGTGATATGCACAACTGTTACACAGTAAATCATTTACTGTATCACATCTTATCCAGCTCTTATCCAACAGAAAAGGTGTTAGAAAAAGTATTGCTTCAGAACCTGCATCAGATTTGAACTACCTGTACCTGAAAAAAATGTAAACCATACCGAGCCCCAGGAAGGACTGAAATATTGGGAATAATGTTCCAAATCCAGCAAGTGATATAATATAAAAGAGATGTGTGTGTGGGATTTTCAGAAGTTAGAGGGATTGAAGAGTAAAAGAGTCTCAAAGAGAGAGAGCTGGAGCATACCTTCTTCCATTGAACGGTATGTGCATCGGAGGCCTTGGTCTTACACTGCATCTCCACCATCATTCCAAGCTTGGCAAACACAGGACCGGCAGGTTTCACATTCATTGGGTCAATGTCTGAGAGAGTGTGAACGAGAGAAAAAAGAATGAGAGAGGACAGATGAAACCTGAAAGGTCGTAATCTGAGTTTGCCGCTACAAAACTAAATTTATAAATTTAAGTGCCCATTAAAAGCGGAAAAGCTTTTGGTCCCCTGAAGAACCACATAAGATTCTTAGGAGGACTATACTGTACAGACCAATTGAAAAACCTTTGATTTTTTGTGTATAGTATGAAGCTAATCCACTTAGTCTGAAGGTAAAGCCATTTTGATGCCATTCCATGTTATTTCTAGACTAAATCCCCTAAATGTGTGTGATAAAATCAAATTAGAGAGTGTGGCTGGGATAACATTAAAGAAACACATGAACTGTGAATAATTGAATTGGATATCGCTTAGCTGAAAGGATTCCATTAAAGCCCATTCCATTCAATTCTAATCTTTTTATTTCTATGATTTACAGATGAAAAGCGTGGCGTACGGTAAAGGCTGAAGTGTAGCAGGAGGTAAAATGTGTCGTACAGTATGCATCTGTTCGCGTGCATGTGTGTGTGTGTGCGTATGTGTATGAGAAAGAGAAAGCATTGTGTATGTGTCGAAGAATTTAGGTGTCAGGTGTGTTTTCTTGTATCCTTGTTGTTATTACGATTGGTGTAATATGTAATGTGAAAGTCTCATGGGTGTCCAGGTTCAGAAGTTCATAATTGACACCATGCACTCAATAAGTGCCTTGTGCACATACTGTCGGTCATAGGCCTATCCGGGAGGCCTCTTCCGTGGGAGAGGTGTCAGTCCCATGATAGTATCAGACAGCCATGCACCCTTGAGACTTTCACACTCTTTGTTTTCATCTAATGAATGGACTAACCTTGTAGATGTGTCGAAACTACCCCTTTGTTCTCCCAGCTTTATAATTTCTGTTCAGATACCTTCCTGGCAGAGATCTGCCTGCCATACCATGTGCCATACCAATATCTGCCATACCAATATCTGAATTTGTTCAACAGTATGTGTGTATGCATGTGTGTTTTGTGTGTGTGTTTTTACGTGTGTGTGCATGTTTGTGTCCCACTCACAGTTGACAGCGAGGGTGACCTCTCTATTCAGGTCAGCTTCCAGGTTATCAAAGTCAGTGGCTTGGCACTTATACACACCAGCATCTGAACGCTTGACAGATTTCAGAGTCAGGACACCACCCTGACCAATAATAGCATTCCCCTGGACCGGCAAGACAGAGGGGGAGACACAGAGAGAGGGATAAGGGCGGAGAGAAAAATAACATATTATTTTTCAAGAAACAGGAGTGCAGTAAAAATAGAGGTAGGCCATACAATTCTGTTAACCCATAGAAATAGAATCAACATCAAATTTCTTGGATCAAGGTAATCTCTTTTGGTGTACTTCAAAATAGCTGCCATAGAATTTTGATGTTGTAGCCATGGAAACGAGCATTGTAGAGTGCATGAAGCACAGAAAGTTGGAATGTTTAGCACTGCTGCCATCAGAATGTTAAGCTAAATCATTCCATTGCCATAGTAACCCATGATGATGTCTCCTGCACTCAGCCAATGCTGATATCCATGACAACATCATCTCAAACATTCCGTGGCAATCATCCTGAGGTGTGCCAGTCAAATGACCACGATCATTCCAGTTCTGTAGTTACAACCATAGGAAGCATAGCAAGTAAACATGTCACCCCCATCGAATGCTGCAGGCACCCCTTGAGCCAATCAGAAACAAGATGCATCATCAAAATCGGACTGGTGATGTAGCAGCCTGTCAAAGTTTGACATTTTGAATTATAATTATAGCGTTCCCATCAGGCCACACAGTGTAATTTTTTAAAACGCCAGAATAAAGTGCCAGTGGTCTACCAGTGGTTCTCTCTCACACAAACACATACATCTTTTGTGAAGTCGAACTCAGGCGGAGGGTTTCCATCCGTATCGCACTTGATGGTGACAGTATCGCCCTCTTTGACTGGCTCAGTGCTGAGCAGGTAAAAGTTCATCGTCTCCGAGGGATCTAGTTGGACAAGAATAGACAAGGGACAAAAAAAACAGAAGGAGAAGAAGAGAATAACTAGCTAGTCGAAGTTTAATACAAAATCAGCAGGGAAAAGAGGTAGAGTGCGAGAGAGGGGCTGAAGGATAGACAGATTTATTATCAGATTTATTTTCAGATTTTGAGAAGATTCATCAAGATATATTCCCGCAGACCCTCTGCTCCACTCACAGTTCAGGTTGATGGTGATAGAATCAGACTTCTTCTTTTTGATCTGGCTCATTGGCATGCTGTACTCCACGGTGCACTGGAAAACAGAGTCCTTATCCTCCTTGGTGGGCTGCATGTACAGGGTGCTCTTAATGGTGAACAGACCCGAGGCCTCTTTCACCACCGATGGAATCATGTAGGTCTCTGAGGGAGAACAGGAGGAGGAGGAAGGATGGAAGGAAAAATTAGTTAAGCTGAAGTGGGTTCAATTGATTTACCGACTGAGCGAAAGTTGACTGAATGAGTGACTGACTGCTGACAGGGCACAGATGTAAGGCATGCAAAGAGTTTGGCTCCAAAACATTTGGCCATTTGAAAAAAAACATCACACCTACTCCTTGCAAAAAATTCAAACACATAATGGTACTTAATAAAGAATAGTAGTTTGACTATAACGATAAAACGTTTACAGACTGGATCCATTTATGATTTAGTGATACTGAATGATGAAATTCAGATAATGACTTATTTTTTCAAAATGGATATAGAGTAGATAATGTAGAGTACTTTGAGGAAGGATGACACCAAGGGCAGGAAACTAATTTTGTCCACCGGCCACAGTAGCAACTACATCCCAAAATTCACCTGCCACTTTCACTATTTGACCAACCAGTTTGATTTTTAGAAGAGAACAAGAGCTCCAAATGATGGTTGGGTGGGTGGTTGCTTTCAGGAGTGGCCAAAATAGAGCAGGATTTGGCTGGTGACCGGTGTTAATTCCAACCAGCAAGCAGAAGGATGCTTACTCTCTTTCCTGTCCTTGACCTCAGGTAGGGGCTGGTCATCTTTGAACCAGATGATTCTGGGCTGGGGGTGTCCATTCATCGTCACACAGGTACCGATCTGATACACAGACACAGAGGATAAAGACAGTGACTGAAAAAGTTAGAAGCAACTATCCTAAATAAGTGTTCAGGAAACATGCATGTACGCACGCCAAACACTGTACACACACCTCAGAGCTGGTGGTCTCCCCCACAGAAATGGCCTGGCTGGACGGCCTGGTGAGTTCTGGCTTCTCGGGAGCGTCTGAAAAAGACAGAGAGAGACATTATATCATTATGATTCACTGGAAGGAAAGCATAACGACTCCAATAACAGTAACCCTGAGAAACAAACACACACACACACACACACACACACCACTACCATATATGTATTCCAGCTCACACGCTTGTTGACCTCGCTATTTAAGGTGAGCAGTAAATATTCTGCTTCCTATTATTTCACGATGACCTGGCTGACGTGCTGATAAGGGTGAAATCACAAGGAAAACACTCCTCCTTCTCCCTCTCACACTCACACACACACCACACACACACACAAAACCACAGGTGTGAAT
Source organism: Monocentris japonica (assembly GCA_900323365.1). NCBI lineage: Eukaryota > Metazoa > Chordata > Actinopteri > Trachichthyiformes > Monocentridae > Monocentris > Monocentris japonica. The sequence continues at coordinate 18,777 of OOFE01008504.1, read as the reverse complement.
ATTCCCTTCATTCCCTTGCTCACTTGCTCACATGCAAGGTCATGCTATCAGAACCCGCAGCTGTTGCCTGCTTATAAAAATAAACAGCAGACGTTTACTATCACTGGTACCCCCCTCTCTCTCGCTTTCTCTCTCTCTCTCTCTCTCTCTCTCTCACGTTATTCATTTTGTTTTTAAGGTTCCTCCTTTGTTACATTGGTCCCAAGACTGTTGTTTCCTTCTTTTATAGCCGTTCCCTTTGCCAAATATAATGCTGGCAGCCATATGCAAGTTGTAAGCACACTTATTTAGTTTCACCATGAGGACTTAGGTTCATTCAGCTTCTTTACCCTGAACTTTAATAACTGTGTCACACAGCTCACTCTTCCTCCCTCGTTCTCTTTCAGAGAAACAGTAGTTCATCCCAATAAAGGTGATTCAATTAAAAAAATGAGATGAAAGCGAGCAAAAACACTGAGGTAGACAATGGAAAAGCCCCTCACCTAACCCCTCCCTTCCTACAGTGTAGCTGCTGACTGGAAAGTAAAGGCAGGATGTCACTCTTTTCATTCTCCAGCAGTGTGTTACCGCTCAACATGTTAGTGTTTACGCTCTACTGTAGGCCTCCCTAGAGAAAGACCAGGCTATCACTGTTACAACTCAATCCCAAGGAGACATCATAACTCAGGCCCATTAAATTAAGACAGGACAGACACACACACACACACACACATCCATTCCCACACACACAGAATAAATGTTGCTTTGCGGGACAGGCTTTATTCTTAGGACTACGACCATTAACTCCATCCTAAAAGGCTTTTGTGAAACAACACTTCATTGAGGTATTGTCTAAGATGGCACTCTTTACAATAGACTGCTCACTCACAAATAATAGCTTTTTTATGACCAAAGAGATTCCTTGAAACTCGAGTGTCTTTTAGGTGCATAAATGTTAAAGAATGACTAACAAGCCCTTTTTCAAATACCAGCTTAATTAAGGAAAGGGTTCTTTCACTATTCTCCAACGCTATTCTCTCCCTCTTTAGAGTGATTGATCGATCCAATCCAAAATGTAAACGGCTCCTCTTCATTTTGGTGCAGTACCTAAATGCTAAACGCATGATTGATGTCCGTTTCTGAGGGAGGGGCAAGGACATAGTGGCCTGCGCCAGGGTCAGACCTCAGCCCCGTGGTGATAAATCAGGACAGTCATTAAGATGAGATCTATGAGACATGACAGGTGTGATTGAACTATTTATCAATTGTGTCAAGAATGATTAGACTGTGGTTAATTGACCTCTGGGGAGCTTATCAAAAGGAACTGATAACCCCACGCTGTGGAAAAGGCTTATGATGCCATAATATGTGAAATCAGCTTTATTCTTGACAGATGTGGGAAATTGTGACAACGGATACCTCATGATACTTTATTTCTCTGAATAGGTTTTGCGTGGCGTTACTTCAAGCATGTGCAAAATGCAATCAGCAAAATGCATTACATGCTTTAGATACAATTAAGCCATCCCTAAATGAAAGTATGCATGAAAACACATTGATTGAGGCCGTAAACCTTTAGTGACAGTAGCAAACCAAGTCGTAACCAACTGATTGGAAAGTGAGAGGGAGAGGGTGGAGGGCTTGCGTTTAAAAGGTCACGGTGGGGTCACGTAAAAAGGCTGAAGGGGATTGGCTGACTCACAGAAGACTTTGAGCATGGTGGTGGCCTCTCCCACCCCAGCAGGGCCGGCGGTGACCTGGCAGATGAAGGAGAGCTCATCAGAGAGCTGGATGGGGGAGACAGTCAGGGTGAAGTCCTCGCCCATGGTGACCCGCCCAGACAGATGGGTGCCCTCGTCGCTCTTCCCATCACCGCCCTGGGAGCGGAACGCCACACGCTTCCTGGTGTCCTGCTCCTCCTGAATGGGTGAGTGGAGGGAGATAGAGAAAGAGGGTGGGAGAAAGGTGAGAATGGATGGATGAAGGGACAGAGGGAGGGAGGGAAGGAAAGAAGGGATTGAAGGAAGAGAGCAAGACAACATAGATCTGGTTTGGAGGTTTGGAAGGTAGCAAGGGAGCATGGGAAACCACTGGAGGAGGAAAATAATTCTCAGAAGTCAAATTCCTTTCCCAGTTTCCCAACCAGAAGCTGTCCAGTATGTAACAATACACCCACATGGGGAAGAAAGCACAAATGTAAACATTCTGTCTGACGTAAGTATCACAAAGTCTTCTGAACAAAATGTCCCAAAGAGAGAGAAATGAGTGAGAGAAAACAGAGGAACTGGTGACCGGGAATGGGCCAATTCGGTTTTAGTTCAAATCAAACGATATCTGAAAAACCCAATTTTAATAGCATACTTTGCTAAAGAAAGAGCACTTGCTTTTAATTATACCTCAATAGCTTCTCAAGAAGAAGAAAATCAACATCCGTGATTGACTTACAATGAACCACTCGACAATGCTGTTGCTTGAGGAGGGGGAGATGTTGTAGGTGCAGGGAAGACTGGCGGATTCTCCTTTTATCACCTCCACCATAGGAGTCACCTCCACGGTCACAGACCCACTGCACACTTTAGGGAGACAGACAGACAGAGAGAGAGAAAGGTTATTTCTCAACTATGAAACCAGAGGGATTGATAGCAATGGCTGTAGGGATTTACTCAAGTGTTTCATTTCACCCTATGACCCCCATACTAGTTTGGTATTGCGGAAATAAAGCTGGTCCATACTGAGTCTGTCTGAAATTATTTCTTTATCATGTGCACAGGTCAGCAGATACAGAGACAGAAGTCAAGCTGTATGAGCTGCACACCGAATAAAGATGGAACAAGAAATAAAGAGTAAAGTGTCAACAAGAAACAGGGAACAAGGTATATTCACACTGTGTGAGCTGTGAACCCTGAGGTGCCAAGCGATAGGGTTCTGAGAAAGACAAGTTCAGAAAAAACAGGAACAGTTTGTTAAGAAGGGGACATTATCTCTGTGTATGGTGATAGACAGAGAGCAGACAGAGAGCGCAAAACAAAAGTTCACTGAGGCACTTAGTAGGGTGAGGACAATTACAGATGAGCACAACACATAGTAAACTAGAAGAACTATGTTGACTTGTTTCTACAGTGTCAAAGTTGTAATAATAAAAAGTAATATAAAAATATTTCTCATACAACCCTATTGACAATACAGCACTGGTATGATATGACAGTGTAGAACAGTATGGAAAGCCAGCCGCTAAGTAATAGTAAATGTCACAGTGATAGTATCCTACCAATGGGCCATGTTACACCAGTTCAATGCACAAACATTGTCCTTTGCAGGAGGACAGGAGGGGGCGATGAGAAAGGAAAGGCAGGCGGGGTTGAAAAAACTAATAAAAAGGTAGTGACTACAACTTGTCTCCTTGTTATTAGATTGAAAGCTGGTGTGTTTGTTGAATACCCTCAGGGCTTCCGATTGTTTAAACAGTGTTAGGAGAAGCGGGACAGCCGAGTGGCGTCCACACAGGACTTTATCAGGGCTGGGGAACGCCATTTCCTGCGATGCCTTAAGGCTGATAACACTCTTCACTCATCACTAATCACACACGCACACATTGCGTACACACTGGTGGATAGGCAGACAGACAGGCAGCAACAGGCCGTGGTCTATGATTACCCCGCGCTTTTAACCATAGCGCCTCCCTAATTGGAAACGTATACACACAGACACACACACACACACACATGCACGCAATGCACACACGCACACCATGCATGCACATTCACACAGGGATGGGAAACAGATACACGTTCTTAAGCCTCTAAAGATGGCACATAAACAGCGTGGACTATGGCAGAGGATAATCGCACGGACCACACACACACACACGCGAACACACAAAGGCTTACACCTCACTCGTGATAAAGAATACCACAAATCCTCGGAAAGAAGAAGTTAGCTGCTCTTTTCAGCTGCTTGTTTTCTTCAGAGTTATGTGTAAACTTAGCATATTAAAGGTGAATCAACAGCAGCAACATGGTACGGGACACTGTGGGAAGCTAGAAGGCCCCTATTGACCCTCCTGGCTAGCAGTGTTGGTGCTCTCCATTCAGTGGCAGTATTAGGATGCACACCGTGTCCCGGATATCAACGGGACAATGAGCAACTGGGTCCCGGGATGGACAAGCAATGGCTCCTGTGGGGATAGGGAACACGATAGCTCTCTAACCCGGTGTGTGCGAGTGTCTCTGTACATCTAGCTATCGAGGGACAGTGTGCCAGGATGATTGGATTACAGAGAAGAGAGGGAAGAAGGAGGGGACAAGGGAGGGGAAGGAGAGAGAATCGAAGGAAGGGAGGGACCTCCATTTCTGCTAATGAAGTCACTGCAGTATGTACAGTGTCGTAAATCCTATGGTACAGTAATGCACGGAGGTCTTGTCCACTCCGGTGACTGCTAGGTTATCCAAAATCAGTTTTACAACCGTGGGCTATCAAAAAGTAAAGCCATGAGCATATGAACAGCAAATTCCACACTCAAGATATAAGTGTAATCCAACCCTCATATGCACTTTGGCAGGCTTACATGAAGGGTAGTGCTTGCCAGAAAATACTTGGACAAAATTAGCTGATATGCCGGTAAAAGAGCACTGGGTTACGGGAATGAAGCCATATTTACTGTAAGCTACAGTACTGTACAGGAGAATGCTGCAACTGGAAGTGTATAAGCTTGTGTGTGTGTGTGTGTGTGTGTGTGTTTGTTTGAGTTTGTCCTGTTAG